>JAQZBX010036156.1:0-24289 GCA_029593785.1 Cabassous unicinctus
ATGCTTAGATTACATAGATGTTACACAAAAATTCCAGGGATTCCTGTAATCTCCACCTCCCATACCTCCCATAACATCTCACTTAAACCTCTTTCATTAGTGTGGCACATCACCTGCAATGGATATACACATCCTGGGGCTTTGCCACTAAGCATAGACCACAGTTCACATCATAGGCCACAATGAATAACTTTTATATTTTTTTTGCATAAATGTTCAAGCAAGTGTTTCTAACACAATACAGGCACAGAAAACTAAATCTGCAGAGAACTTGGGCAAAACATAAGCTGCTGAGGAATGCTGCATACAAAAATGTCCCTAGAATGTAGAAAAAATAGAGCAAGACCATAGCAGAATGATGGCATCCATATGATGTATTCACTCAATCCAATTACATCAGAGGGATTCCCTAAGCTAAAATCAGACTTCTGGATTGACCTACTTTTCTGGATTATCCCTGCGAGCTTCCCCATGTCAGAATAACCTATAGTGAATAAGTCAGAGGCAGAAATCCTCACAAAGATGGAAAAACAAGGGGGCTTAACTGAACATTTGTAAGACTGAAGTGTCCCAGAAATGTAAAGTGTAAGGAAAACAGGACACTGAGTGAGGGAAAGAATTTAAACTAATCATAGATGCTGTACTGAAAATTCTGCACAAAAGCAAACAGAACCAAACAGGATTCTAGGAGAATGAAGAGAGAAAAGGAAGATTTCTCCTTGAGGTGAAATAATTACTAAATATGTAGAATCTTAAAAAGAGCACCACATATTCAGGGTATGTCTCAGATGAAGATCTGAACAAATCTCATCCATTTTACATGGGCTATTTTAAAGATAGAGAATAAATTAGAAAAACCATCAAAGAATAACCTTAACACAAGCCAATCGAAGCTAAAATTCTAGTCAAGACGGGGAAACTGATGTAAGCACTGCCTTACAATAGTAACACTGAATGTTAACATATTAAGCTATCCGAACAAATGATACTTACTGGTAGATGCAAATAAATAAAATCAGAAATGAGAGGGCAGACATTATTACTGACACCACAAAAAATGAAAAGGATAATAAGAAGTTACTATAAACAACTGTATGGAAACAAATTAGAAACCACAGGTAAAATAGACACATTCTTAAAAAGGCACTCATACTACATTGACTCTAGAAGAAAGAGAAGACCTCAACAGTCTAACCATAAGAGAAAAGATTGAATCAGTCATAGAAAACCTCTTAAAAGAGAAATTTCCAGAACCACATGGCTCCACTGGTAAATTCAACCAATAATTCCTGGAAAAATTAATATTAATCCTGCTCAAATTCTTTCAAAAAATTGATAAAGAGGGAGAATTACGTAACACATTCTTTGAGGCCAACATCACACCAATATGATAGCCAGAAAAAAGACAATACAGGAAAAGAAAATCACAGACCAATTTCTCTTATGAATATAAATGCAGAAATCCTCAACAAAAACTTGCAATTCTAATACAACAGCTCATTTAAATAATTATACACAATTATCAAGTGAGGTTTATAATACATATGAAAGGATAGTTTTTTTATGGATTAACATTAGAAAATCAATTAATAGAATATAACACATTAACAAATTAAAGGGGAAAGAACACATGATCATCTCCTTGAAACAAACAAACAAAAAAATCATTTGACAAAGCCCAGTACTTTTATTTGTTAAAACACTTAGAAAATATGAATAAAAGAAAATATCCTCAACAAATAAAAGGCAGATATGAAAAATACACAGTTATCACATTCAATGGTGAAAGACCTAAATCTATCCTTCTAATATCTGGAACAATACAAGGATGCCCACTGTCACTACTGTTATTCATCATTGAACTGGAAGTTCTAGCCAGAGCAGTTAGGCAAGAAAAATATAAAAGTCAACAAAATTGGAAAGGAAAAATTAAAATTTAGCTATTTGCAGATGTCATAATTCTATATACAGAAATTCCTGAAAGAGCCACAGGAATTAGCTATTAGAGCTAATAAATGTGTTTAGCAAAAGTGGTGGCTTACAAGCAGAATAGGAAATCAAGGAAAAAATTCCATCCACAATAGCAACTAAAAGAATCAAACAACTAGGAGTAAATTTAACCAGGGTTGTAAAGGACTTGAAGCAGAAATCTAAAAACCAGTGTTGAAAGAAAATAAATAAATAAATAAATAAATAAATAAATGGAAGTAAATTCAATGTTCATGGACTGCAAAACTAAACATCATTAAGTTGCCAATTCTAGCAAATTATGATTTAAACAATCAACATAATCCCAATCAAAATTCCAACAGCCTACATTAAAGAAATGGAAAAGCCAATTAGTGAATTTATTTGAAAGGTTTAGGGGCCCCAAATAGCCACAATAATCTTGAAAAAGAAGAAAAAAGTCAGAGTAGTCACACTTCCTGACTTTAAAACTTATCACAATGGTAGTCACAACAGAATGGTACTTTCACAACAATAGTTATATTGGTGAATAGAAGAGAAGAGAAGAGAAGAGAAGAGAAGAGAAGAGAAGAGAAGAGAAGAGAAGAGAAAAGAAATAGAATAGAATAGAATAGAATAGAATAGAATAGAATAGAATAGAATAGAATAGAAATGAAATGAATTGTGTGTTCAGAAATAGGGACTCACAGCAAAGGCAAATTGATATTTTATGAGTCTGTCCAGTCCACCCAAATAGGAAAGAATATAGTCTCTTCAATGAAAGGTGCTTGAAGTATCCATATGCAAAAAAATGAAAGAGGACCCCTATCTCACACCGTATTCAAAAATTTACTCAAAATGAATTAAAGACCCAAATATAAGAGTTATGAGTGTAAAGCTCCTAGACAAAAATGTATTGAAACATCTTCAGGATCCTGTCTTACGCAATGGTTTCTTAGACTTTCCACCCAAGCCCAAAAAGTGAAAGAAAATAAAAGATAAATGGATCTTCCTCAAAATTAAAACATTTATGGTTAAAAGACTTTGTCAGGAAACTCAAAAGATAGTCTACTCAATAGTAGAAAACATTTGGAAACCACATATCTGATAATCGTTTCATATCCAGAATATATAAAGATTTCATACAAATCAGCAATAAAAAGGCAATCACATTAAAAAATGGACAAATGAGTTGAATAGACATTTCTCCAAATATGATATGTAAAATCCTTAAAAGCACATGAACAGATGTTCAACATCACTAACCATTAGGGAAATGCATAACAAAAGCACAATGAGGTATCATTTGACACCTACTAGAAAGACTACTGTGGCAGTTCAATATTATTTATTAATTCCAAAATATAACTTGGGTTATGTTTGTAAATTGGTCTGTTCATCTGGGTATATTAGATTGTATTAGATTTAGATGTTTCACCTTTCCTTGATTAAATTAAGATTGGAGCTTTGATTCAGCCATGACAGTAGAACATTGAGTCCCTGCTCCCTTGGTGGTGAACACTCAGACAGAAAATGTAAATACACTGAGAAGAGGAACACAGAGAAGAACACAAAGGAAGAGAGACTGCTCATCAGACAGGATCCTGTGGCCCCATGAAGAGAGATGAGCCTGATAGTATACAGCTGATCTTGTGAAGAGACCAGAACAGCTGAGCCCAGAAATAAATAAGCCCCAGGAAGAGAGACAAGCCTTATGCCAGCCTACAGCTGAGATCAGAAGAAGCTGGGCTATGGAGCCTTAAAAGGAAAGAGAAAGGCTTAACTCTCACAGATATCACCCACCATCTTGCATCAACATGTGGCAACAGACTTTGGGTGGGAAAGCACCTCATAAGTAATTTTGAGTTGGACACTTTAGGGCCTAGTGACTGTAAGCTTCTTCCCCAAATAAATATACTTTATAAAATCCAACAGATTTCTGGTACTTTGCACCAGCACCCCTTTGGTTGACTAATATAACTACAATTTTTTAAAAAATTATAAGTGCTGGAGAGGATGTGCAGAAAAAGAACATTCATTGCTGGTAGGAATGTAAAATGGTGAAGCCACTGTGAAAGACGGTTAGAAATTCCTCAAGAGAGTGATCCTACTGCAAAATAATTGAAAGTATGGACTCAAACACATATTTGTACTCCAAAGTTCATAGAAGCATTATTCACATTATCCAAAAGATTGAAGTATCCCAAGTGTCCATCAAACAATTAATCAATGAACAAATATGGTATATACATAGGATGAAAATTATGCAGCTATAAAAAAGAATGCAGTCCTGATATATGCTACAACATGGATGACCTTGAGGACATAGTGCTGAATGAAAGAAGATGAGCACAAAAGGACAAATATTGTGTGATCTCACTGATGTGATCTAACCAATATAAACAAACACATAGACTCCAAAAGTAGAACATAGGCATATTAGTCAGCCAAAGGGGTGCTGTTGCAAAATACCAGAAATCTGTTGGCTTTTATAAATGGTACTTATTTGGGGTAGAATCTCACAGTTACCAGGCCATAAAGTGTAAGCTTCTTCCCTTAGCAAAGTCTGCTGCCATGTGTTGGAGCAAGATGGTTGCCACCATTTGCCAGAGTTCAGGCTATTTGGTTCCTCTCTTCCAGGGGCTCCATTTCTCTCTGGGCTCAGCTGCTCTGTTTTCTGCACAAGGTGAGCTGTAGACTATGAGGGTTTCTAGGTTTTGCCTCTCTCCACAAGGTCAGCTATGAACTGTCAGGTGAATGGCTCATCTATTTCCTGGGGCCTTCTCTCCTTCCTCACGATCAAATTCCTCTGATTGCTTACTTCCTGGTGTTCCAGGTCAAAACGTCAACATCAAAACTCCAACTCATTTTTTTTTGCCATGTCTTTTATCTGTGAGTCCCCACCCACCAAGTGGTCAGGGACTTAACATCCTACTGATGAGGCCCAATCAAAGCCTCAATCAATATTTAATCAAGTGAAATCTTTGAATCCAATATAATCCAATATGCCCAGAGGAAAAAACCAGTTTATAAACATAATTCAATATCTATTTTTGGAATTCATAAACAATATCAAATGGCTACAGTATCTAAACTTGAAGCAAGACATTTCCATTCATGTGCACCAATGGGTCAAAAACACTTCTCAACCAGAAGTAGAATGAGAATCACCATTTCAAAATCCTCAAGATTGAAGAATGAGAAAAACATAAGAGGAGAATGAAACTATAGACCAAAGTGGATTTATTATTGTTCTATTCATGCAAAAACTTCTAATATTAACATTAAGAAAGTGGTCATGAGAGCATCACTATCTCATGCCCTATACAAAAATTAACCCAAGATGGAGCAAAACTCTAAATATATTAGCAAGGAACATAAAGCTCCTAAAAAATAATGTAGGGAAGCATCTACAAGATATTGTAGTAGGAAATAATTTCAGAAACTTTACACTCAATGTAGAAGGAAAAAATTAGATAAATGGGACCACCTCAAAATTAAAAACTTTGTGCTTCAAAGGAGTTTGTCAAGAAAGTGAAAAGGCAGCATATTCAATGGAAGAAAATGTTTGTTGATGAATTATTTGATAAGTGTCTAATATCCAGCACATATAAAGAAATCCTACCTCTGGAAAATAAAAGGTAATCCATTTTAAAATTACATAAGAGACTTCAATAGACACTTTTCCAGAGAAGAAATACAAATGGATAAAAAGCACATGAAAAGATATTCAACATCAGTAGCTTTTATGGAAATGCAAACCAAAACTACAGTGAGGTATCATCTTATACCTATTAGACTGGCAGCTATTAAAAAAATACAAGTTTTAGTGAGGATGTAGAGGAAAGGGAGCCCTCATCCACCGCTGCTGGAGTGTAGAATGGTGTAGCCATTGTGGAGGTTGGTTTGGCAGTTCCTCAGGAAGGTAACTATAGAACTGCCTTATATTCTGGCAATCCCAATAATGTATATATACCCAGAAGGATTGAAAGCAGGGACAGAAACAGATTTTCACACACAAGTGTTCAAAGCAGGGTTATTCATGTTTGTTCAAAATTTGGAAGCAACCCAAGTATCCATCAACAGAAGAACGGATAAGCAAATTATGGTATATAAAAACAATGGAATATGATTCAGCTGTAAGAATGAAAGGAGTATTAACACATGGTACAACATGGATGACTCTTGAAGACCTATACTGAGTGAAGCTAGCCAGTTACTGATGGACAAATAGTACATGACCTCACTGATACGACATAAGCAAACTGAGCAGACTCACAGTAATAGAATATGCAAGGTATGTTATCAGAGAAAGAAAGAAAGAATGTGGTGAGCTATGCTCAATATGGATAAAAACTATGATAAGTTTGAAGGTGATAGTTTGGCAGGGGATGCAGATGATAGTGGTGAAGGAATGTCAGAGAGGTCAATGGTGGTGAAATATTAGGGTGTGAGCAGGTTTGTTGGACTATCCATGGAAATGAGAGGAGGACTGGAGGAAGGAACAGGTGAACTCTGTGGATTTTTAGGTCTGTGGTTAAATCTACAATGGAAGTAGTGTTTTTAATGGGCATTTTGCAAATATAACAGTGGAGGATTACAGGTGAAGGGCATTGGGAGTGGGGGAATATGTGGCATAGGGCATATCTTGGACATTCTTCTATGGAATATGAAAGTGTTCATCTTGTCTTAATGTGTTATCTCAGTGGCTGGAGACCTACACAATAAACAAGAAAATATCAATCTCTTCCTTGGGAGTCCTACTATGCTCTCAAATATTGTGGCAAGACCCTCTCAAGAACATAGGCAGTGTCTAATAAAAGAAAACAGACTAATATGTCAAGGTTTCAATATTAACGCATGTAACTATGACCCTTATTCTACAGCAATTGAAACTTAGTTTTTACCATATGTTCTGATGGTTGGGGAAAAGAAGAATAGAGGAACATAGGACATTTTCAGGGAATTAGAACTGCTCTGCATGATTTTGAAGTGACAAATACAGACAATTATACATTTTGTCAAAACCCATAAATTGTATGGTGCAAAATGCAAACCATAATGTAAGCCATTAACCATGGTTACCAGCAATGCTTCAATATTTGTTCAATTGTAACAATTTTACCATACTCATTCACAATGTTATTTTTAGGGGGAGATGTGAAAGAGGGAGGAATTGGGGTGTAATGGAATCCCCAATATTTATGATGTCTTTTATGTAACCTAAAACTTCTTAGAAAAGTGAAAAGAAGAAAAAAAAAGACATTGAGGGATATACAGAAGAATTGTCAAATATAAGGTAACAGATCTTACAGTAATGAATGACATAATACAAATTTTTTTCTTTTGCATTTTTTATATTTTCTTATTTAGTTATTTATTTAGGATTTTTGAGGAGGTTCTGGATTGCAGATTGCAGAAGTGTCACAAATATGGCAGGAATGGCTGACTTCCAGGAAAATGGTGCCAAAGTAGGTAAGGAGAGTCTGACACTCTCACAAAAAGTGAAGAGAGAAGGCAGGGACCTATCTAAAGGAACTGCTGTGTGTGTATATATGTATAGAATGGGAAGGTGCTCTAAGTCATTTAGGAGGGTACTGGAAAGATTAAGAAGCCAAAGGAAAACCATGATTTGCTCACCTCTGTGGCTGGAAATGGCACATATGCCCTCTCCACAGGGCAAGTAGCTTTGGTGCCCCTGGCTCACACCTTCCAAGAGACTGGGAGGAGTCATTCTCTTGGAAGAAGAAGGTAGTAGCAGAGTGTTTAGAGTGGTTTCTTTGTGGTGTGTTTGACCACCTGGGACCATTTGAAGCTCAAAAGGGACCTAGACCCAATGGGGAGAGTAGAAGGGGAGCTGCTCAGGCAGCTGTCATACCCAGCAACCCAGGGAGGGAAAGCAACTAGATTAGAGAGGGGGCAGGGACAGGTACCTAATCAGCAGGACTCTAGCAAGCTGTAGAAGTCTAAAATACACCTCATTAGGTGTAAAGTTTATGAAATTATATCCTACTACAATATCTTATAGATGCTTCCCTACATTATTTTCTAGGAGCTTTATGGTCTTTGCTAATATATTTAGACTTTTGTTCCAACTTGGGTTAATTTTTGTATAGGGCATGAGATAGTGATGCTCTCATGACCACTTTCTTAATGTCAATATTAGAAGTTCTTACATGACTAGAACAATAATAAATCCACTTTGGTCTATAGTTTCATTCTCCTCTTATGTTTTTCTCATTCTTCAATCTTGAGGATTTTGAGTTGGTGATTCTCACTCTGCTTTTGGTTGAGAAGTGTTTTTGACCCATTGGTGCACATGAATGGAAATGTCTTGCTTCCAGTTTAGAAACTGTAGCCATTTGATATTTTTTATGAATTCCAAAAATAGATATTGAATTATGTTTATAAACTGGTTTGTTCCTCTGGGCATATTAGATTATATTGGATTCAAAGATGTCACTTGATTAAATATTGATTGAGGCTTTGATTGGGCCTCATCAGTAGGATGTTAAGTCCCTGACTACTTGGTGGGTGGGTACTCACAGATAAAAGACATGGCAAAGGAAAGAGTTGGAGTATTGATGCTGAGTTTTTGAGCTGGAGCCCTGGGAAGTAAGCACACAGAGGAATTTGATCATGAGGAAGGAGAGAAGGCCCCAGGAATTAGATGAGCCATTCACCTGACAGTTCATAGCTGACCTTGTGGAGAGAGACAAAACCTGGAAAGCCTCATAGTCTACAGCTGACCTTGTGCAGAAAACAGAGCAGCTGAGCCCAGAGAGAAATGGAGCCCCTGGAAGAGAGGAACCTAAGAAGCCTGAACTCTGGCAAATGGTGGCAACCATCTTGCTCCAACACATGGCAGCAGACTTTGCTGAGGGAAAAAGCTTACACTTGGCCTGGTAACTGTAAGATTCTATCCCAAATAAGTACCGTTTATAAAAGCCAATGGATTTCTGGTATTTTGCATCAGCACCCCTTTGGCTGACTAATATGCCTATATTTTGATAAGGGAAGCGCAGGGAACCCCAACACCACCCTCAGCAGAAACCCACAGCTTTAAGAAAATAAACTTCCCTCGGTCCCTAATTTCTCACTCCCCTCCACCCTCCCCTTTTCTCCTTGGAATCCATGTCAGGAAGATAAGCACCCCAGGTTGCCCCTTTGAATTGAAATTTACAACTCTATACAGATAATGATGCTTTTCCCTCCCTAATCGCCTTCTGCTTTTAGAAAGTTAAACTAACCTAGCTTCTTTGCTTTTGTAACCCCACCTGCCCACTTGCTCAGGAATTTGCCTGCTTAATGTACCTCTATAAACTTATGAAAATCGGAAAAGGGTGCTCAGATTTTTTGGAGATTTAACTCTCCTCTGGACCCACGTGTAATGAAACTTGGTTCATCCATGCTCCAAGAGTGCCATTTGAGTTATTTCTGGTAGGCTGCAACATTTGGTTCCCTGACCAGGAAACCCAACTGAGCAGGCCCATTGTGTCTCTGGTTTGGGGTTGATGGGCACAGCCAACGGTGATCTCCAAGTGAACGAGGAGGGTGCCATCTGTCTTCTTGATGGGACTTCCTTCTGAGGCAGTCACCACAGGCCATGTCCCTACACCCCAGCCTGACTCAGTGGGGAGGCAGACTGAACAGTGCTAGAAGACTCCGGAAAGGTCATGCTCCGGGTGCCAAGCCCTCAGTCAGGCCTGTCTCCAGATGGAAGAGGAGACTGATCTCCTCCTGAAATCTCAAGTACTGAGATTCTAGAATAGGGCAATTCCTGTGGGAGGGAATAACCTCTCACTGACTGTGTGGTGAATGTGCACGGTAGGGGTTTACCCCTGCCGTACCAGTCTGTGACTCCTCAGAGTGTGCTATGGAGCCAGTGTGGGCCCCAACCTGTTTTCTGTGGCTACGTTATATGTCACAACAGCTCACCTGGAAATTCCCAGGCACCTTAGCTAAGACGAGCCTAAGTTCTTGCGAGAGACACAGATAGGTTGGCATCTGAGTGGCCTTGAAAGAGGCACCCCTTCCCATGTCTGTCTTGCACCACCGATGCAGGGTATGGGCACATCACAGTCAAAACCTACTGTCTTAATCTGCATGCTCAAAAATTACAAGAAGGGTTTTTCCAGAGATTATGGCATCTGGATGAACCCCGGCACCCTCTGAGCCTTATGTGAAGTAGAGTGGCCCACTTTTAATGTCTACTGGCCCTCGGAAGGGACCCTGGATATTGCCAGGGTCCATGCAGTATGACTGGTGGTCATAGGAAGTCCTGGCCACCCCAATCAGTTTTCTGACATCGACTCTTCGTTGGAGATAGCCCAGACTCTGCCCCCTTGGGTTCAATTGTGCATTAGAAAAAAGGGACAGAGCAGGGTCCTGATTGCACAGGAAATGCAGCTCTGGAAGCCAGTCATTCATCAAGGGTCCTCGGAGGAGGACCCACCACCACCTCCGCTGTCATACGCTCCGGCCGTTCAAGCCTTTCCTCCCGGCCTGGGAGCACAGGCAGATCTCCCAGAAACACCCCCACCTTCAGTCTCTCCTCCTAGCCTAGGAATACAGGCATATCTCCCAGCAACACCTCCACCTTCAGCCCCTCCAGGAACATTGACCCCCTCTGAGGAAAGCCCTGCAACCCCACTAGCAGGGAGACTCCGGTCGGCACAACCCACATTACAGATGCCCCTCTGTGAAACACAGGGTCCAGCCCAGATCAGAGAAAATGTGACCATCCAACCCAGGAAGCCTGTATTATACTACCAGCCCTTCACAACTACAGACCTCTTACCACACCCCTGCATACTCAGAAAACCCCAGGCCCTTATTGATCTCATGGAATCTATTTTCCAAACGCATCGTCTTACTTGGGATGATTGCCGCCAACTCCTCCTGACTTTATTTAATATGGAGGAGAGGTGACGAATTCTGATGAAAGCCCAAAAGTGGCTGCAAGAACAGGCCCGTACTGGCATCTTAAACCCAGGAGACTGGGCATGAGAAGCGGCACCAGAAACCCAGCTGTAGCTGTTGGGTAATTTGATGTAATTATGAATTCCAAAAATATAATTGGATCATTCTTGTAAAGTGATCTGTTAAGCTGGGCATGATTAATTTATTATTAGGGAATTGACTGGGCCACGTCAGTAGGGCGTTGAGCCCCACGCCTTAGTGGGTGGGGGAAGAAAATATAAAAGGCATCACAAAGAACATAGTTGCAGCAGTTTTTGAGTTTCAGTTCTGAAGTTGGAGTTTTGATGTTGGAGTTTTGATGTTGGAGAGAAGGTCCTGGGATAGAGATGAGCCATTCACCTGAAAGTTCACAGCTGGCCTTGTGGAGAGAAGCAAAGCCCAGAGAGCCTCATAGTCTACAGCTGACCTTGTGGAGGAACCAGAGGAGCTAAGCCCAGAGAGAAACACAGCCCCAGGAAGAGAGGAATCCAAGAAGCCTGAACCCTGGCAAATTCGGCAGCTGTCTTGCTCCAACATGTGGCAATGGACTTTGGTGAGAGAAGAAACTTAATACTTTATGGCCTTGTATCTGTGGACTTCTACCCAAAATAAATACCCTTTATAAAGACCAACCCATTTTTGGTGTTTCACATTAGCACCCCTTTGGCTGACTAATACACCAGCCTAACTGGGACTTCAGCACTGAACAGGGACTGGCTGTGCTCCACCAATACCAGGAAGTGCTTCTACGAGGGGTCTGAGAGGAGGCTAAATTACCCGTAAACACGACAAACATGACTTTAGTTACTCAAAAGCCCGATGAGAGTCTCCAGGAGATTTTTAGGAATGGCTTTGTGAGGGCTTCAGGATCTACACTCCTTTTGACCCAGAAGCTCCAGAAAACCAGAGGATGGTGAATGCCACTTTTGTTGCACAGGCAGCAATGGACATTAAAAGAAAACTCCAAAAATTAGGAGGGTTCACGGGCATGAACATCTCTCAACTACTGGAAGCTACCAACAAAGTATTCATCAATCAAGATGAAGCTGCGAATGAGAAGCCAAGAAATGAATAAAACATCAATGCTCCATTCTAGCAGCAGTCTTAGGAAATCCTGACCCCACCAGATGAGAAGGACCACCACAAAAAGGGGGGTCAAGCGCCAGAAGGGTGCCACTGGCCAGAGACCAATGTGCTTACTGTAAAGAGAGTGGACACTGGAAAAATGATTGCCCCCAAAAAACTCAGGCACATAGAGGAAACATTCCTAAAGGGAAATACTGACCTGAACCCCAAGACCATTTGCTCGGGCTGGCAGGACTTAACACTGAATAGGAGTGACCGGATTCACTGGAACTTGGCCCCCACAAGCCAATGGTCAAATTACAAGTCAGGGGCCAGTCAGTGACTTTCATGGTGGACACTGGTGGTGAACATTCTGTGGTCACAACCCCATCACCCCTTTTAGCAGAAAAACCACTAATATCACAGGAGTGACTGGGGACCAGTCAAACCAATGGCCTTTTTGCCAGTCAAGAACTTGCCAGCTCGGTGGCCACGAAGTAACTCATGAATTTTTGTACCTGCCCAAATGTCCAGCTCCCCTGCTTGGTAGGGACCTCTTAACCAAATTGGGGGCCCAGATTACCTTCAAACCTGAAGGGCCAGCAAGCTTAAGCCTTGGGACCAGCCTCTCCTCGTCACTGTGCCCTGAAGCGAAGAATGGAGACTTCATGCAGAAGAAAGTTCAGGTTAGAATCTGGAAAAACTGCTGGAAATTTTTCCCCAGGTTTGGGCAGGAAAAAAACCACCAGGAATGGCACGGAACCATGCACCCCTCATCATCGACCTGAAGCCTGGAGTGATCCCAATCCGGCAGAGGGAGTATCCTATCCCCTGTGAAGCGCAATTGGGCATAGCCAAACATATAGACTATCTAAAGAGAGAGGGGATCCTAATTGAATGCCAGTCACCTTGGAACACCCCATTATTCCAGTAATAAAAGCCATATGGGACTGGATATCAACCAGTGCAGGATTTATGAGCCATTAATAATGCCACTCTCACCTTACATCAGGTTGTTCCCAACCCTATACCCTGTTATGACAGCTGCTGCCTGAAGCCACCTGGTTCACTTGCCTGGACCTGAAAGATGTCTTCTTCTGCCTGTGGCTGGCCCCTGCAAGCCAGCCTCTGTTTGCATTTGAATGGGAAGATCCCAAAACCCAGCAGAAAACTCAGCTAACCTGGACCCGGCTCCCGCAGGGATTCAAAAACTCCCCTACCCTCTTCAGGGAAGTTTGGCAGCAGATTTGGCTCCCTACCCCCAGGAAAACTGCAGGTGTGGTCTCTTACAATATGTAGATGACCTCCTGCTTGCCAGTAAAATGGAAGAAGACTGCTGGAGAGGGACCCAGCCTCTCCAACAACTTTTAACACAGACTGGGTACAAAGCGTTTTGGAGGAAGGCTCAGATCTGTAAACAACAAGTCAATTACCTGGTGTTTACCATCACACAAGGGCACCGGACACTTGGACCCAAACAAAAGAAAGTGATCTGCACCATCCCTACCCCCACCACAAGAAGACAGCTTCACGAGTTCCTCGGAGATGCAGGGTTCTGCTGCATCTGGATTCCCAGGTTTGCAGCAATGGCCAAGCCCCTTTATGAAGCTCTGGTGGGTCCAGAAAAAGAGCCTCTTGCCTGGGAAGAAGCTCAACAGGAGGCCTTTAAAAACATGAAAAGACAACTCGGCCGAGCCCCTACGTTGGGGCTCCCAGATGTAACTCAAAACTTTAACCTGTTCGTGCATGAAAAAAACAGAGTAGCATTGGGGGTTCTCACACAAACAGTCAGCCCCTGGAAAAGACCTATTGCTTACCTCTCCAAGCAGCTGGACCCCATGGCTGCAGGGTGGCTGCCCTGCCTAAAAGCCTTGGCAGCAACCGTGACCCTCATCAAAGAAGCCGACAAATTAACTCTCAGACAGGCCATTCACATTATGGTGCCACATGCAGTCACTGTCCTAATGAACTCACATGGGCATCGGTGGATATCGAATCCCTGGCTCCCACATTATCAAGGTTTACTCTGTGAAAACCCCAGAGTGACAATAGAAATGGTGCGCAGTCTAAGCCCTTCCAACTTTTTGCCAGAAGAGGAAGGGGCTCCAGAACATGACTGCATTGAAGTGACAGAAGAGGTTTACGCCTGTCACCCTGACCTCCAAGACAAACCGCTCCCTTGCCCAGATTAGACACTATTTACAGATGGGAACAGTCTTGTTAAAAATGGGGAAAAGCTTGCTGGGTATGCAGTCACCACTACTCAACAGGTAGTGGAAGCAATGTCTCTAACACGGGGATGGTCTGAGCAACGAGCAGAGCTCTGGGCACTGGTCTGAGTACTGCAGCTGGCCGATGGGCAAGTGGTAAACATTTACACTGACTCTAAGTACGCATTTGCTACCGTTCATGTCCACGGGGCAATTTATAAAGAAAAAGGTCTCCTAACCGCAGGGGGAAAGGAAATAAAAAAACAAAGAAGAAATTCTCCAACTGTTAGAAGCAATCTGGAAACCAAACAAAGTTGCCATCATCCACTGCCGGGGACATCAGAAAGGAATGGATATGGTTGCTCAAGGAAACAGATTCGCTGACAAAGCAGCATGGCAAGCGGCTGAAGGAACCCACAGAATACAAGTCCCGGAATTAACACCACAACTGTCCCTCTTAGGACAAAAGACTGATCAAGTAAGCTATACCCAGGAAGAACAGGAGTAGGCTGAAAGAGAAGTGGGAAGCCAAAGCTGCAAAGGAGCTTGTCTGCAACTGAATAACCAGATTTTTGTACAAAAGAGAGCCACTCATGCCCTCATCCAGCAATACCACCAACTCACTCACCTAGGGAAAACTGCACTAGAAGTCTTGCTCGGGAGATACTACTTATAGCCCGGTTAACTTCTCTCTGTGCCACCATCAGCAACCAGAGCCAAGTTTGTGCCAAAAACAACTCCTTGCAGGGCCCCCATACTCTGGCAGGTGTCCAGCATACGGGAGCGGCCCCCTTTGAAGATATCTTAGTAGACTTCATGGAAGTGAAACCAAATCGGGGGTACAAATATCTGTTGGTAATGAAATGCACCTTTTCAGGTTGGGTGGAAGCTTTCCCCACTCTCACTGAAAAAGCAAGAGAATTGACTAAGGCTTTGCTTGCAGAAATCATTCCACAACATGGGCTGTCATTGTCAATTGGAAGTGACAATGGACCCACCTTCATGGCTGCCATTGTCTAAGAGCTAGCAAAAATTTTAGGAATTAAGTGGAAACTCCATACCGCCTACAGGCCCCAGAGCTCAGGGAAAGTTGAACACATGAATGAAGCCCTCAAAGCCACCCTAGCCAAATTCTGCCAGGAAACTGGTCTCCCCTGGGTAGACTTACTTCCCTTGACCCTTCTCTGAGTTAGGTGCACCCCAGGACTCACTGGCTATTCATCCTTTGAAATTCTATTTGGGCGGCCACTCCAATTATCCGGGCATTCAGAGGAAATCTCAAACTTCTGGAGGAGTCTAATCAAGATTCCATTCTCCAGCAGCTAGGGAAAACTCTAGCCAAAATACATAAAACTGTCTTGTCCAAGAATCTCATCCCCCTGGGACACCCAGTGCACTCGCACCAGCCAGGGGACCTAGTCTGGTTCAAAGACTGGAAAAAAGAACCCCTCCAGGCTTCCTAGACAGTTCCACACACTGTAATCCTTGTAACTCCTTGTATCACCTCTTGGATCCATCATTCCAGGGTCAAGAAGGCACATCTTGATAAAGAGCAGAACAGCTGGACAGCCCAGCCCGTACCCAGCCACCCCTTGAGAGTGCAAGTTACCCGGGATCCTTGAGCACTGACCTCGTTGAACGCTGGCTGTGGACCCCTGCTCCTGGTGGATCCTGTGCTTATACGGCCTGATCGCTTTGGTATTTGGAGTTGGACTTGCTGCTGTGGCCCCTGCAGACTGGACTGTTGTGAATAGAGCCCTAATTGCAATTGCTTACTGGTGTATACTAGGATGTTTCTGTGCCTTAACTTGCTTGTCCTTTACTTCCTCACCCCCTCCCTAAGAGCTGATACCCATCCCCAAAATCTATGGTAGCTGCAAGTTAGTCAAAGCTGGGGCAAACAATCTGTGCTGAATGCTTCAGTCCCGTTCCTGGCAGGGGAAACTTCAGCCTCTGTAATATTTGATGCTTGCAGGGCAATCCAAGATTACACACCTTACACCTTGTTGGCTGCCTCTTACCCCCATGGCCCCATACCGGTCCCAGGAGAGGGTGTAGGGATCACAGCTAAGGGAGTTATGACAAATACCTCTGCCAAGAACCCCAAAAAGGCAGAGGATTATGCCGCTCTTGGAGCTTGCTAGTAGGTGCCACCGCTCCTTGGAAGGGAGTCCCACTGACTTCTCTGTATCTCCTACAGAAAATCCTCAGCCCAGCAGGGTGCGGCATAGAAACCTGTGACCCCATAAAACTTACTTTATTAAACATAACTACCAGATCAGAAAACACCTTTTTAAAAGCCCAGGCAGGACTGAAACTAGGAATCGGAATATACAACCGATTGGGGCCAGATCCAGGAGACCTCATACTGGTCCAAATGATCCCGGAAACCCAATCCCCAGAAAAAGTCCTCATGAAAAATATCAGTAAAGCCACCCAGACACTAAAAATCAAAGTTGAAACAGCCCCCCGCAACGTTCTTTTGAACCAGGTTCAAAATTTCCACCAACTCCTAAATAAATCTTGACCTGATATAGCTGCCTCCTGCTGGCTATGCACTTCCTCCAGTCTAGCCATCTTCCCTGTACCTGTCACATGGAACGTAACCCTCCTAACCCATGACAGCTCTGTGGCAGGAGCCAGGCCCCTCCCAGTCCGCATAACCAAACCCCCAGGAAAACTGGCTAACTGTAAATACATAACTACCAGGTCTCCTTCAACCATCCTCCCTCTTGGAAGGGCCAACTGTGACACCACCCACCCACTCAATGAGCCTGACCGATGTGCCGCAAACTCCACCATCTGGGTCTGTGGCACCAACGCCTGCCGGTGCCTACCCCATGATGGCCAGGGCATCTGCTACCTGCTTGGCCAGTACCATCATTTTCGGTGTATGGAAATAAATTGCCCGGAGAGCTCTCCCAAGCCAAATGAGCAATACAGGCAATTCCAATACTCTTAAGACTGGGAGTGGTCAGGAGTGCAGCAGTAGCAGGGGCTTTTCTCACCGTTGGTCAAGAGGGCTTACAAACACTAGCTCGGGAAACATCAAATGACCTCGAAGAAATATGGGGGGGGGGCTCTCCACAGGTTGCAAGACCAAATAGATTCATTGGTGGAAGTGGTTTTGCAAAACAGGTGAGGTTTAGACTTGCTCACAGGTAGTTTGGGGGGATCTGTCAGGCCCTTGGGAAGGAATGCTGTTTCTATGCAAAATCCTCAGGAATAGTCAGGGACAAAGTGGCCCTGTTAAAGGAACGGGCCAAAGACTGTTTAAACTGTGTATACCAGGCATCTGCCAACAGAAATTACTTCCTGTATCTCCTCTCCTGGATTTTGCCATTTATGCCAATGATAGCCTCAGTCTTTTTCCTCTTAACTTTGGGCCATGCATTCTATGGTACCTAACACAATACATCACTTCCCGCTTAAATGTCCTAAAACACTAAGTGATGCCTCATGTTAAATATCAGCCCTAGGGTACTATAGACGACTCCCCATGTTAGCAAGTGATGCCCCATAAAGAATTATAAAGGCATCAAAAGGGGGGAATGATAAGGGAAGCACAGGGACCCCCAACCCCGCCCTCAGCAGAAATTCACAGCTTTAAGAAAATAAACTCCCCGTGGTCCCTAGTTTCTCACTCCCCTCCATCCTTCCCTTTTCTCCTTGGAATCCATGTCAGGAAGATAAGCACCCCAGGCTGCCCCTTTTAATTGAAATATACACCTCTATACAGATAATGACTCTTTTCCCTCCCTAATCGCCTTCTGCTTTTAGAAAGATAAACTAACCTAGCTTCTTTGCTTTTGTAACCCTGCCTGGCCACTTGCTCAGGAATTTGCCCGCTTAGTGTACCTATATAAACTTATGAAAATCAGAAAAGGATGTTCAGATTTTTTGGAGATTTAACTCTCCTCTGGACCCGCTTGTAATAAAACTTGGTTCATCTGTGCTCCCAAGAGTGCCATTTGGGTTATTTCTGGTAGGCCGCAACAATTCTCCTTTTGGAATCTATGTGTTTGTTTATATTGGTTAGATCATATCAGTGAGATCATACAATATTTGTCCTTTTGTGCTTGTCTTCTTTCATTCAGCACTATGTCCTCAAGGTCATCCATGTTGTAGCATGTATCAGGACTGCATTCCTTTTCATAGCTGCATAATTTTCATCGTATGTATATACCATATTTGTTCATTGATTAATTGTTTGATGGACACTTGGGATGCTTCAATCTTTTGGAAAATGCGAATAATGCTTCTATGAACTTAGGTGTACAAATATCTGTTTGAGTCCCTACTTTCTATTATTTTGCAGTAGGATCACTCTGCTTTAGGGTAATTCTATATTTAGCTTCCTGAGGAGTTGCCAACTGTCTTCCACAGTGGCTTCACCACTTTACATTCCTACCAGCAATGAATGTTCTTTCTCTCCACATCCTCTCCAGCACTTGTAGTTTTTTTTTAATTGTATCAGACAAAATAGAATTTAAATGCAAAACTATTTTAAGAAATAATGTACACTATATACTAATAAAAGGGGAATTCTATGAAGAAGAAAAAACAATCATAAACCTTTATGCACCTAGCCAGGGCACCTCAAAATACATAAGGAAAACATTGAAAAAACTAAGTAGAGAAATAGTTGCCTCTACAATTATAGTGGGGCTCTTTAATACACCATTATCACCATTAGACAGAAGATCTTGACAGAGAATCATTAAAGAATCAAAGACCTTGAATAATACATTAGAAGATCTGGACCTACTACACATATACAGAATATTACACCAAAATACAGTGGGATATACATCTTCTTGAGTGCACATGGATCATTCTCCAGAATAATCCACATGGTATGTCATAGAAAAACACTCAAGGAATTCAGAAAGATTGAAAGTTTACAAAGTAAATTCTCTGCCCACAGTGGAAAGAAGTTGGAAATCAGTAAGTGGCAGAGAAGCAGATTAGGCACAAAGATATGGTAGTTAAACAACACACTCTTAGAGTCTTAGTGCATCAAGGAGGAAATTGCAAAAGAAATTAGTAATTACCTTGAAACAAATGAAAATGACAACACAATGTATCAAAACCCGTAGGATGCAGAAAAAATTGTAATGTGAGAGAAATTCATAACCATAAATGCCTATATTAAAAAAGAAGAGAGTGGTAAAATTAAATATCTAGCTACTCATCTGGAGGAATTATGGAAAGAGCAACAAACTAACTGCAAAAGAAGTAGAAAGAGGAAAATAACAAAAATTAGAGCAGAGCTAAATGAAATTGAAAATAAGAAAGCACTAGAAAAATTATATAAACCCAAATCATCTTCTTTGAGAAGATTAATAAAACTGACAAACCCTTAGCTAGACTAAAAAAGACAACAGAGGGAAAGTGCAAATATATAAAGTGAGAATCGAGGAATGGGATTCACCACTGACCCCACAGAATTAAAGAGTATCATAAGAGGATATTTGAAAAACTGTAATGCTAAAAGATGGATAATTTAAAGAAAATAGAGAAATTCTTAGAAACACACAAGCAGCCTACATTGACAAAAGAAGAAATTGATGAACTAAACAGACCAATCACAAGTAATGAGATAGAATTAGTCATCAAAAACCTCCCAAATAAGAAAAGCCCAAGACCAGACGGTTTCACAGGTAAAATCTACTGAACATTCAGGAAGGAACTAACACCAATTCTTCTTAAATTCTACAAAAATAGAAGTGGAGGGAACATTGCCTAATTCATTCTATGATGCCAACATCAGCCTAATACCAAAGCCAAAGATGCCACAAGAAAGGAAAACTATAGACCAATCTCTCTAATGAACCTACATGCTAAAATCATCAACAAAATACTTGATTATCATACCAACAACATATCCAATAAATTACACACAATGATCAAGTGGGTTTCATCCTTGGTATTCAAGGATGGTTCAACATAAGAATATCAAACAATGTAATAATTACATAAATAGAGCAAAATTAAAAATCACATGATAATCTCTAGAGATGCAGAAAAAGCATTTGACAAAATACAGCACCCTTTCTTGATAAAAACACTTCAAAAGACAGAAATAGAAGGAAACTTCCTCAACATGATAAATGGTATATATGAAAAACCCACAGTTAACATCATATACATTGGGCAAATCTGAAAAGCTTTCAATCTAAGATCTGGAACAAGACAAGGATGCCCATTTTCACTGGGCATCACTTCTTATTTAACATTGTGTTAGAAGTACTTGTTTGAGCATTTTGGCAAGAAAAAGATATAAAATGCACCCAAATTGGAAAGGAAGAAGTAAAGATTTCACTATTTGCAGATGACATCATGCTATACCTCAAAGGCCCTGAAAAATCTACAACAAAGCTTCTAGAAATTAGAAATGAGTTCAGTAAAGTGGCAGGTTATAAGATCAGTGTGCAAAAATCAGTAGCATTTCTGTATACCAGTAATGAGCAATCTGAGGAGGAAATCAAGAAAATCCTATTTTCAATAGAAACTAAAAGAATCAGATACCTAGAAATAAATTTATTAAAGAGGTAAATGATTGTATGCAGAAAACTATACAACACTGCTAAAGGAAATCAAAGAAGTCCTAAATAAATGGAAGAATATTCCCTTTTCATGGAAAGGAAGACTAAACATCATTAAGATGTCTATCCTACCCAAAGTGATTTACAGATTTAACACAATCCCTATAAAAATTAACACAGCATTTTTTCTGAACTTAAAAAACTAATTATGAATTTAATTTAAAAGGGCAAGATGCCCCAAATAGCCAAAAGCATATTGATAAAGAAAAATGAAACCAGAGGAATGACACTAACTAACTCTAAATCACACAAAACTACAGTGGTCAAAACTGTATGGTATAGGCACAAGGATAGACATATGAACCAATGGAACCAGATTGAGAGTTTCAATATAGACCCTCACATACATGAACAACTGATATGTGACAAGGCCACCAAGTCCATTCACCTGGGCGAGAATGGCTTCTTCAAAAAATGGTGCTTGGAGAACTGGATACCCATATCCAAAAGATAGATAGAGGAACACATTCTCACACCTCATAAAAAGTTAGCTCAATATAGATAAAGATCTAAATATAAGAGCCAAGACCATAAAGATCTTGGAAGAAAATGTAAGGAAGCATCTACAAAATTTTGTATTAGGAAATGATTTCATGAATTTAACACCCAAAGCATGATCCATGAAAGAAAAAGAAGATATATGGGACCTCCTCAAAATTAAAAAAACAAAAACAAAAACAAAAAACACTTTTGTGTTTCAAGGCATTTGTCAAGAAAGTGAAAAGACAGCCTACTCACTGGGAGAAAATATTTGGTAACCGTTTATCTGATAGGGGCCAAATATCCAGCATATATAAAGAAATCCTACACCTTGAAAATAAAAAGAGAAAGAACCCATTTATGAAATGGGTAAGTGATTTGAATACACACTTATCCAAAGGAGAAATACAAATGGCTAAAAGGCATATGAAAAGATGCTAAACATCATTAGCTATTAGGGAAATGCAAATGAAAACTACAATGTGTTATCATCTTATACCCATTATACTGGTGGCTATTAAAAAAACAGAGGACTACAAGTGTTGGAGAGGGTGTGGAGGAATGGGTAAGCTTATCCACTGCTGGTGGGAATGCAGAATGGTGCAGTCATTGTCGAGGACATTTTGGCACTTCCTCAGGAAGCTAACTAGAGAACTGCTATATGATCCTGCAATCCCACTATATACCCAGAAGAATTGAAATCAGGGGCACAAACAGATATATGCACACCTATGTTCATAGTGGCATTATTCACTATTGCCAAAAGTTGGAAACAACCCAAATGTCCATCAACAGATGAATGGATAAGCAAACTCTGGTATATAGATTCAATGGAATATTACTCAGCTGTAAGAGGTAATGTAGAATTAATACATGGGGTAACATGGATGAACCTGGAAGACCTTATGTTGAGTGTAGCAAGCCATAAACCATAGGACACATATTACATGACCTCACTGATATTAATTAAGCAAATTCAGCAGGGTCACAGAGCTAGAGTATGGAAGACAGGTTTACAGGAGACAGAAAGGACATAGAGAGTTGTGAGCCAATGCCCATATGTGCAAAATCAATGATAAGGTGGAATAGTATAATTGTGCAGTGGATGGGCATGACAGTGGTATAGTGACTCTATTGGGTTGGGTGGTGCTGGCTTGTGAAGGGGTTGGCTTAGGGGTTGTTCTGACCATGGAACTTGGAGGAGGGTCAGGGGAGGGAAAAAAGATGAACCTGTGGATTTGTGGGTATGCAGTTGAAACTACAATGTTAGTAAATTTTTTTGGCAAATATGGCAGGGGAGGTTTACTGGTTTATGTTGCTGGATGTGGGGAGAATGCAGGAGAGGGAGCACCTGGGGCAGGCTTCCAGGGAATATGTGAGTGCTCATCCTGTCATAGTGCATGGTATCAGTGGGAGGAGACTCCCACAATAAATGGGAATTTGTTAGACTCCCATCCTGGGGAGTTCTGCTGTTTTATCAAATAGAGGGGTGGGAGCCCCTCAAGTGCAAAGACAGTGCCTAATAAAGGAGAACAGGCAAGTGTATCAAGCCCTCAATGTTGTCCCATTAACTATGAACCTTGTTTTTCAAGGAGTGAACCTGGGTGGTTTCCAAGGTTCCTGAGTGGAGGGGCAGGGAGGAATAGAATGGATGGAGGATGGGGCATTTTTGGGGCTTTGGAATTGTTCTACATGATCTTGCAATGATGGATACAGGCCAAGTTTAATTTCATCAAACTTTATAAAAGTGTATGTTCCAAAATGTAAACCATAATGTAAATCCTTATCCATGGTTATTAGCAATGTTTCAATATTTGTACATCAATTGTAACAAATGTTCTACCGACATGTAAAAAGTTATTAACAGGTGAAAGGGGAAAATGGAGGAGCATGTGAGTATATGGGAATCCACTATATTTTGTATGTGACTTTTCTGTAACATAAAACTTCTTTGAAAACAAAATTAAAAAAAAAAAAAAGACACTGGGGGAATAAATGGAAGAAAACGTCACTGTGAATACAAGACAACAGATCTTAAAGTGATGAAGGACATAAGGCCAAAATATACTTTTAAATTTTATTTTATTATTATTTTATATTATTACATATTTTTTTAATTTTCTGTATTTTATTTGTTATTTTTAAAAGTATCATTTTTATTTCATTTTCATATTAATTTTATTCAGTTATGTTGGCTTAATTTTTGAGGAAATTGTGGATCACAGAAGGCTTACAACTGTGGCAGGGGTAGATCATTACTGCAGGTTGTCAGTGATGGGCTATGCATGGGAGAAGGTTCATCTCCTCCCTGTAAGGCATATGAAAAATTTCAAGTGTACATGGGCATTGTCATGGTGGGTGGAGATGCACAAAATAACTGAAAGAACATCAAATTCACATCCTGAGGATCTCTGCCACATTCTCTAATAGGACAGCAAGAATCCCCTGAGCACAGGGGCAGTCACTATGAGGGAGGATGGACCATTGTCAGACCCTTGATATTGATGACTGTACTTATGAACCTTTCCTTTTGAAATTGAAACTTAGCCTAGTATTATAGGGTGCCTAAGAGTTACATCCTGAAAGCCTCCTTGTTGCTTAAATGTGGTTTCTCTCTAAGCCAAACTCAGCACATAAATGCATTGTCTCCACCCCCCACGCCCCGCTGGCATGGGTCATGACTCCCAGGGATGAGCATCCCTGCCAATGAGGAATTACTACCAAGCACCACCTAGTAATGTAACTGGTGGGAGACCTTGACCAAAAAGGGGAAATGGTAAGGACGAATGAGTTTGAAAGGGTAAGGACAAATGAGTTTATAAGGCTAAGAGACTTCAAAGTGAGTCGGGATGTCATTCCAGAGTTTATGCTTATACACTTCTCAGCAGGATCTCATTGACTGCCACAGTAAATATTGCCTCAAATAGCAGGGCTCCTGAGGGCTCTAGAGACATCAGACTTTATAGACAGACCTGGCAGCTCAGGAGTTTGCTACTCTGCCAGTGGGCCCTACTTTCA
>JAQZBX010036157.1:0-24265 GCA_029593785.1 Cabassous unicinctus
GGGGAGAGAAGGAGGTGACAACAAACTGGAAAATCCCCAAACCTAGCAGTAGTCAGGAAACTAAAGGAAGGTCTTACCCTTCATACCAATTCAGCCCTGTAAGAACTTCAGGCCCCCATTTTCCTGTAATCCTGTAAGGGAATCTGATTTTTCCCATTAGTTTCTCCCTAGGACTGAAATTCCACCATTTGAATGTCATTTTTAGGATTAGGCACCTTCCTAGGTTTGGAGGCCAGGAGATCACTATCAGTCATTCACATCCTGCAGGAGCATTAACTCACCAGAGACATTCCGGGGGACAGCACATTGCCAGCAGGGTATGAAAAAGGGGAGAAGAACCCAGGGAGGCCAGGGCTGGGGACAGCTACAGTCCTGGGAGGTACCGTTATCTCTGTTTTACAGAGGAGGAAACCAAGGCACAGGGAGGTAATTTAATAAAGATCACACTGCTCGACGGTGGAGAAGCCAGGACCAAACATGGGCAGTCTGCTGCCAGAGCCCCCACTTTTAACCCTGACATTACAGTTAGGTGGTACTGCACAGTGGCCAGGTGCAGGGCCTCTGGGGCCAGTTGGTCTGGGTTCAAATCCCAGCTTTGACGTTTTACTCGCTGCATGACCTTGTATAAGTTACTTGTCTGTGTCTCCGTGTCTTCATCTGTAAAGTGGAGACAGTTGTACCTATCTCAGGTAAATGAACTAATACCTGTTACCTGTTTAGAGCAGCACCATGCACTTGGTAATCATCCAATAAATAATGGGTTATTATTACTGATCCCCAGATGGAAAATGATCTCGAAGAGTCTAGAATTCTTCAAAATTATAGACTGCCAGCCTATGGGATGATTCTGGAATGCATTCTAATGTCTTTTGGCTGCAGAATTGCACCCTGCTTCCCATGACTGGGAGGTCTGAGGCTTCCTGTCCACCCAGCTCAGCCCCACACTAGGTAATGAGGTGATGTCAAAGCCTTGGCTGGGGCCCAACCCTGTCACCTCCCCTTCTCTCTCCCCATGCCCTCCCTCCCTCAGATTCTCTCTCTCTCTCTCCCTCCCTCTCTCTCTCTCTCTCTCTCTCTCTCTCTCTCTCACACACACACACACACACACACACACACACACACACACGCTCCCGGCCCAGAGGGAAGGTGAGAGAGTGAGGAGTGAAGGTGAATGAGTGGGTGCACGGGCCCATTGGAGGGTGACGCCTCCAGCCTCGTTGAACTAGTGAGCCCAGGACTGGAGCTGGACTTGGGGGCACCTGCCCTCCCTTTACCTTTAAGCCTCAATTTGCAGCACTCCCAGAGCTCCATCCCTCCCTGTGTGAGCAGGTGTGTGTTTAGGCTGGTTGCTGGTGCCCCCTCCGTGAGGGGTACGTGGGTGGGGGGTGGCCACTGCCATGGCTGAAGAGAAGACCTTCCGCATCGGCTTCATCGTGCTGGGGCTCTTCCTGCTGGCCCTCGGCACGTTCCTCATGAGCCATGACCGGCCCCAGGTCTACGGCACCTTCTACGCCATGGGCGCTGTCATGGTGATTGGGGGCATCATCTGGAGCATGTGCCAGTGCTATCCCAAGGTAGGTGGGAGGGGGCGGGAGGGGGCCCAGGCCGGCTGGGGCCAGGGCCAGGAGGGCCAGAATGCATCAACACCCCCATTCCTTAGTCCATCTTTTCATTGTGGGGACATTTGGACCTCCTTCCTTTCTTCTGTTTTCCTGAGCATCCATCCATCCATCCACCCATCACTTATCATAGGGATTGATCAGAAGTCCCCTGGATATGAAGCCTTGAACTAGGCACTATGGGGAGACACAATGAAACACAACACATAATTTTGAAACAAAAATTCCAGAGTACTCACCATTGCCAGGTACTCCTGCATTGGTGATGGAATTTCGTCCTCCTACAGGGCTTCTCTGTGCCTTCTGGAGCTCCATTTTATAGCCAAGCAGCAGGAGACTTAGAGAGGCGAGGTCCCATAGCTCGGATTCCTGTGACTTCCAGCGAACCTTCCACCTGGGCAGGACTTTGTGCCAGAGCTGCTGAGAGTCCTGGGGTGGGTCAGGTCTAACCACAGCATGCATGTGCCCAGTGCTTGTTATCCTTCCTAGCCTTTATCACTTCCTAGCCTTATGGGTGGTTAGTGGTCGGAAGAGCACTGGTTTGGGAGTCCTGGGTTCTAGTTCCAGTTCTGTTGCCAACTCTCTGTGTGACCTTTGTCTTTCTGAGCCCCAGTTTTTTTTTCATCTGCAAAATAGGCCCCAAGCACTTATTTCTCCCAGCCATGCAGGATTATTATGAAGATCAGAGAAGACAGGGGATGTAGGATTTTGTAAACTGTTAAGTGTTGTATTTAGGTAAAGGGCTGTTGCTGTTTCTGTTAGGAATCCTCCCACAACTCTGGACATGTCAAGAGATGTAATTCCTGAGGTAGATGAGGAACGAATGCTCAGAGAGGTTGAGTGACTTTTCCAAGGTCACAGGTAGACAAGGAGGGGAGCGTGGATTCTATAGGACTCTGCCTCTAACTGCCTGGGAGACTTGGGTTAAGCCCCTTCCCTCCCTGAGCTTCAGTCTCCTCGGTACAACGCAGGAGTCAGGAAGGGGGGAGGGGAAAGGGGTGCATCTAAGGGTCCCCCGCTGGTCCTGGCAGCTAGGGCTCTAGGCCCCAGGCTCTAGGCCCCACCACCCACGGCCCTCTCCTCACCTCCGCCTGGGTGGCTGTGCTTAGGGGTTCAGCAGAGGAGGAAGGAGGCTCCTGGGGGCCCAGGCAGGGCCCTGCCCCCTCCGTGGGCCAGCCCCGGGCTCTCAGCGCTTTCTGTGCTGGGCGGTCTGGGCTGGTTTCTAGTCGTTTACCGAGCAGTTTACAGTCAACTCTCCTCTGTCTGTGTAATACCCTGAGCAGAGGTCACCGGGAAAAGTGACCACCCACGTCACCTCCTCCCAGCGGGAAGGCTGGACTCAGGGATAGCCAGGGAAAGGCTGAGTGTGGAGGGAAGGGTCCTTCCTGCCCTCTCTTTCACCAGAGGTGGCTCTGGGGTGGTGGGCAGTCACAGGCCTAGCAGTGGGAGGTGAGGGAGAGAAAGAGCAGGGAGAGAGAGGGCACTTAATGAATAACTGTTGACAGATTATGTTCACGTGCTGTGGAGGCATGGTGGAAATGGCACACGTTTTCGTGTCCCACAGGCCCAGTTTCCAACCCCTGCCGCCTCATGCCCCACTTCTGTGACCTTGGCAGAGTGCTCCCCCGCCCCCTAGTCTCCATTTCTTTGCCTGGAGAACAGGGAGATTCCCGCCCTGCGTGGCTGAGTGGGAGGCACCCGCGAGGTCGTGTCTGCGGGGTCCGGGCACACGCCTGCGCACAGACGCCAAGCCTGTAGGCTCCCCGCATCGCGCCTGCGCACAGCAGACGGCCAGCGGCCCTCGGCATCAGGCCTCACGGCCTCGGTTGGGTCTTTTATCAGTGAGCACAGGTGTGTGAGGACCGGTGTGCGTCTTGGGTGTGAGTGTGTTTCAGGGACACGGACTGTTAGAGCGGACACATGCCGAAGCCAATGAGAGAAGGGAGGAAAGCGGTTTGGAGGCCAGGGAGGCACTCTAGGGTGTGAGGCCCTTGTCCTCCCCATTGTCTTGGGCCACTGTAGCCCCCAACAAATGCTCGTGCCCATCTTCCCCTCAGACTCCCCTCACCAGGCTCTCAGGGCGGCTCTCAGGGCCTGACCTATGGGAGACTTCAGTAAGAGGGAATTTTCTGGATTGAAAGAAAGGTAAATATCAGGGAATGGAATTAGCCATTAGGAGGGGGGTGAGGGGTGGCAGATACTAACCTAGATTAAGTGGTCCCTGCCTTTGCAGGGCTTGGTTTCTATGGGGGAGACAATTTTCTGCCTCATAGGGAGGGAGTAGGCTTCACGGACTGGACTGGACTTTGTAAATTAAGTAGAAGTTCACCTGGCAGAGAAGATGGGGTAAAATATTCCAGGCAGAAGAACAGCTTATCAGAGACACGGGCATGAAAGAGCAAGGCAGGTGGACCTGTGTGGCTGCTGGAGGGTAAGGAGAGGAAGGTAAAGGTGGAGAGGGTGTGGAACTCGGCTCAGTGGACCTGGAAAGCTAAGCTAAGGAATTTGGGCCTTAACCTTTGGTAGATAGGACAAGGGACGGATATGATCAGTTTTGAAGTTGTCAAGCTGGCAGCTGGGAGGACGAAGATTCAGGGTGCAGCTGGACCAGTGGGGAGGCATCTTCTCTGGTCCAGGTGAGAGATGATGGTGGCCTGGACTAGGGAAGAAATTGAACCCAAGACTGTAGGAACTGAGAAGACATTTCCAGTTCATCAAATGTAGAGCACCTGCTGTGGCGGGTCATGGCACTGAGCACTTTCACCAGGTCACTTCATTTAATTTCTGAAGTAGACCTGCTCAGAGTTGGTGGTCATCTGGGCCTTGGCCTTGAGAAAGGAAGAAGAATTGGGACAGATCTAGTAGATGGCGCAGTTGGGGATGCTGAGCTCATTAGCTGGGGTGGGAGGAGAGGTGGGAGAGGGTGAAGGATTGGCAGGGAGAGCAGCCCTCTCCCCATTTAGGACCTCTCCTTATCCAGCTTCTGCTCTTCTCACGGCTCCCCCCAAGCCCCACTCCTGCCTGCTGTGCCGGAGCCCAGGAGCAGGCCCCTGCTTGGTGGTTGATGGATCCATCCTCCCTGTAGCTCTTGCTCTTCCCTATGGACCCACCAGTGTTCTTCTACACATATATCTGACCTGGTACTCTCCTGCTGAAAACTCCTCCAGGTCTCCCCAGTGCTTCTGGATAGAGTCCGAGCCCCTCCAGCCTTTTAATAATGGCAATGATGGTCATGGTGGTGGTGGTGGTGGTGACTGGGCTGTGAAGTAGTGAGGCAGAGGAAGGGGCAGCTCCTAGAAAGTGCAGAGCTAGCTGACAAATGCAGGGCATCCTTAGTGGGGGTGGAAGCAACTCCCCAAACATGTAACAAGTAACAGACCCCAGTGAGAGGGTGCAGTGCCAAAGGAAGCCAAGAGATTTCAATGCACAATGTCATTGCTTTCCTGGCTGCCTCCATCTTGCGGGCGGTTGCTACATCTCGTTCAGCGTTACATCCCCTGTGGCCAGTGTCCACTTGGCATACACCAAGTGCTTGATAAATGCTTGCGTGAATGATTTTACACTTTAGGGTTTCAAAGCTTCCTCAGATCTCACAATCTCAGTTTCTTTTTCTGAGAGGAGGGAAGGGTGGGGAGGATGGTCTTATTTTGACAGGTAGGGAAACTGAGGCTCAGGCAGTAGATTGCTTGGCTTGGGGTCACTGACATGGACCCAGCCTAGACTAGCAACTAGGCTTTCTTGGCTCTCCAGAACATCTATCCGTCACCATCCAGGCCTCTGCCTTATTTACAGATATCTGGGGGGAAGCTCACCCCTTCCAGGAGTTCTAAGAACCCCTCTGTCCATCCTTCCCTTCTACCCAGCCAGTTGCTTTACTGGTGCAGATAGTTCCCTCTATGGGAAGGGCTAAAAAGGGGCTGCTGCTTATCAGTCTGGCACACAGAAGGATCTCATCAAATATTTGTTGAGTAAATTTTCAGTTGGGCAGAGCAAGACTTACAGAAGTCAGGTAAGCTCATCTTCAGTAGCAACAAGTTCTGATTTACTGAGCAGCTGTTCTGTGCCAGGCATCGAGTGGGGGCCTCCTTACATATTATCTCATTAAACCCTCACAGCAGCTCTAGGAGATAGGCATCAGTAGCTCCAATTTATAGGGGAGCACAAAGAGGCACCAGGAGGACAGATGACCTGACCAAGGACCCAGAGCGAGGACCTGGCCTAGCCCCAGGAAAGATTCTCACCCAGCCTCCCAGAACCCAAAGGCAGGGCTCTTTCTGCCTTATCCCACTAGCTCCTCTATGACGCACCTCCCCTCCACTGCCCAGTGCACACCCCCTGGAGCTGCTTGATCCCTGGAAGTACAAGGGACAGGGACTGATGGGTGCAATCCTGGCCCTACACGTCTTTGTCCCCCACCATGGCCTCTGTGCCAAGAAACACATGGCAATACTTGTTTTCCACTCAGTTCACTAGGTATGGATGCAATGCCTACTCTAAGCGGGACTAGGACCGGGGAAAATGACAACATGTGGGGTCCTCACAGGCAGGGCTGTCTGTCTGTCATTCACTGCCATCCCCTAGCACCTGGACAAATGCCTGGCACACAGCAGGCACTCAGACATGTTTGTGTTGAATGAAGGTGAGTCAGGGTGGGAGGCAGGAGCCCAGAGATCCAGTCCCCCCACTGGACCTGGGCCTTGGGCAGGCCCCTTCCTGTCAAGCACCCTGAACCAGGGTGTGTGGAAAGGCTTGGGCCGAGGCTCTATGGGGAGCAGCCGCCAAGGGCATGTGTGGGTAGCTGGCCCCCATCCCAGTCAGCCACCTCCCCTTGGCCCCCAGATCACCTTTGTGCCTGCTGACTCGGACTTCCAAGGCATCCTGTCCCCGAAGGCCCTGGGCCTGTTGGAGAATAGGCTCGCAGCTGAGATGAAGAGGTAGGTGCCGAGCCCTCTTGGGGGAGTGGGGATGGGGAAGTGAGCCCCTCAGGCCACTCTAGGAGGAGGATGCTGGCAGACAGGGCACCAGCCTCCCCTTTCAAAGGGGCATGAAGGTGAGGGCAGGAGGCGTGGGCCATGTCTCCTCCCCTCGGTCCAGGCTTCAGCTTTGCGTGGAGATTACTGAGAAGGCACTGTTAGAAATCATGGATTGCTTTGAACCACCGGTTCTGTGAGGTAGGCATTATTATTCTCATTTTACAAATGAGGAAAGTCAGGGACAAGACAGAGTCTTACAGTAAATTAATGCCAGGCCAGAAATCAAAACCAGGTTTGGCCCGAAATCCCAAAGAGGCATGACTGCTAGTCACCAGAGGCAGGGTAGCCTGCCCGCTGGTCCTGGCATGGCCCTGGGGCTCTGCTACAAACTAGTGTGGTACTTGGGGCAAACAAGCTACTTCCCTGTCTGTGCCCTGGCTGTAAAATGGGGGTCCTGAGAGTTCCTGTCTCCTAGGGTTTCGGGGAGGGTTAAGTGAGATCATGAATGCACAGTGCTAAGAACAAGCTGGGGCACAGCCGGTCCCCCAGATGTGTCTGCCATCATAAAAAGTGCCTCCTGTGCACCAGAGACCCAGTCGGGCACTTTGCCCCCATCCCTTCCTTCAGTCCTCCTAGAAACCCTGTGCGGTGGGGGGTGTTAGGCTTTTTCTACAGGTGTGGAAACCAAGGCTCAGAGAGCTTCAGGGACAAGCCGAAACCTCATGGGGAGTCAGTGACGGAGGTGGGGCTTGAACCCAGGCCTGGCCTCTTCCCAGAGCTGCCCCCTTGTCGGACGAGGCAAACCCAGGCTCACCAGGGCACGTCTGAGGGCCCTGTGGCACTAGATTGGCAGGAGGACCAGTTGACCCTGGGCCGTGACTCGGTGCTCAGAAGGCCTGGCTGCTAGTCCAGGCTCTGAGGGTGAGGGCTCCGGGCTCCCTCTGCTTTGCTCAGGGAGGGAGTGGTGGTGGCATTTTCTGCTCTTGGCACACAGTGCCCAAATGTCCCAGCAGAAGTGGAGTGGCTAGACCCCGGGAGGGGTGGAGGCGGGGACCAGCTCAAGCTCTGCCTCAGGGCCCCGCTTATGCGGTCATACCAGGAGGGCCGTGTTGAGAGAGCTGGGGCCCAGGCCGTAGGCCACCTGGATTCTGGGCTCCTCCCAGTCGCTTCCTAGCTGCATGGGGTTGGGAAAGGCGCCTAGTCTCTGAACCTCACTTTCTGGAGGATGACATCTGGGGACTCGGAGCCATCACCTCGTGGGCAAGTCAAAGTCTCCGTGCCTCAGTTTCCTCACAGTATCTCCCAGAGTCACGGTGAGGATTACATGAGTCAACTAACGGATCCTGGCATGCAAGGAGCACTGTATAACTGTGGTCTATTACTGCTTTTGTGTCCTCATCCATAAAATGGGACCGATAATTTGTGCTTAGAACTGGATGGGTGTAAAGCCCACCGCCTGGGACATCATAAACTCTTGGTAAATGTTAATTGGTCTCAGTTTCGCTATTACACCCTTGTGTTAACTTTGGAGTCATTAAGTGAAATGAATAAAATACCAAGGGAGAGACTTGGGGTCAAGCCCAAACTCTGCCGCTTAATTTCCTCATCTATGAAATAGGAGAGTAACAACCCCCAAATGCTTCTTGTGAGATTAGGGGAGACCAGATGCCTGGAGCTGGCAGGACCAGGGGAGGACGCTGGGTGTGTGTTGAGTGAATCTTTGTCCACCTGCCTGTGCTCTCTCCCACTCTGTCTCACGCCCCCTCCCACCCCCCACCCAGCCCGCAGCCTCCCTATGTCAGGCTGTGGGAGGAAGCCGCCTATGACCAGAGCCTGCCGGACTTCAGCCACATCCAGATGAAGGTCATGGGCTACGCTGAGGACCCCCATCCCCTGCTGACCCCAGAGCTGGGGCAGCCACAACCAGGAGCCAGTGCTGGAGGGGAAGGTGGGCCTCTCGAGCCTCCGGCCTGGCTGGAGGCTGCTGTGGTGGTCCACCGGGGCTCGGATGAGGATGAGGGAGAAAGAAACCCAACTCAGAGCAGGCCCAGGTGAGCACGTGGAGGCCGGGGGGGTGGGGACTGCCCAGTTCCAGGGTGAAGGGGAAGAGGGATGTGGGGCCACTTGAGTGGTTGGGGACATTTGGGAGTAAGGAGAAGACAGTGGGGGATGGGGACACTCTGAGAGGCAGCAGGTGTAATGGAGCAAATGAGCATGGGCTTGGCAGTCAGACAGGCCTGGGGACAGATCCTAGCTCCTGGGCAAGCGTCTTACCTGCCCTGAGCCTCAATTTCCCCTCATGGAAATAATCATTCCTACTTCACAGTGTTGTTGCAAGGAGTAGGACAATGCATTTAAGTGCCTGGCATCATCTGTTATTCATTCCATTAACATTAGTGGGCACCTACTTCATGCCAGGCTTTGGCTCACCCCCACCCTTCAGGAGCTCCCAGTTCAATGGGGAGGAGACTAGGAACCAGATGGAGACATCCCAGTGTGACTGGGGCTGTAAGAGCCCAGAGGAGACCCCTGAATGACTGGAGAAGCAGATAAACGACCTGGGTTGGATAATAACGTAATAATAGCTCCTGTTTCTTGAACACCTACTATGTGCCAGACATTTTGTGAAGTGCTTTGCACTCATTGTAACCTCAGAAACAATCATAGCAGTGGATACTATTATTTCTTCCACTTTACAGGGGAGGAAACTGAGGCCCAGAGAGGTTAACTAAGCTACCCTAGGCCTCGCAGCTAGTGGCTGGAATTTGGGATCCAGGCATTCTAATTCACAGCTACCCTCATCCTTGTGACCTTTGCCCCTGCAGCCCCCAGGCCTGTCCTCAGGACACTGTACCCTTAGCCTCCTTCCAAGATGACCTGGACGTGGGCTCCAGTGAGGACAGCAGCCCCCACCCATCTCCACCCGATGAGGAGGAGCTTCGCCTGCCGCCGCGGGAGTTCTGGACCTCCAGGTGCCAGCAGGACCGCTACCATGGCTTTGCTATGATTGATGCCCCCACGCCAGGGGACATGCCCCCAGAGGGGCAGCAGGAGGCAGCCCTGCCCAGCTACTGGCAGCAGTACCCTAGGAAGAAGGAGGAAGAGGCCTTGGACATGGGCATGGAGGAGCCCGAGGAGGAAGAGGAAGACTTGTACTATGGGCTGCCCGATGGGCCTGGGGATCCCCTCCCGGACAAGGAACTGGGCTTTGAGCCCGACGCCCAGGGCTGAGATGGACCTGCTCCCTGGGTTCTAGCCTGGCATGGTGCTAGCCCCTGCGTGACCTCGCAGGGCCTCAGTTTCCCTATCTGCCAAATAGGGATATACGGCAGTCCAAACGACACGGGGAGCCTGAGATCATTTTGAAAACTGTAAAGAAAGGCCACGAGGGAGAACTGGTTATTTTTCACCATTGCCTCTCCAATTGTTAGTTTTCTTTGGCAAAGTTTTGAAGGCAAAAATATGATTCCTAGAGAAGATTTGCAGCAGCTGGGGCTCTCGAGGGCCTTTTCCACCTCCCCCCAAAGCTGGACTCTGATGGGGACGCTCCATTCTGCTCCCCAGGCCCTTGATCCTTTATGAAGGCCTCTCAGGGTCCCCGTTCCTTGTTGATTCACTCAGTCCATCTGGTACCCCTCAAACTCCTGCTTTTGCTGATATTACTGCTTCCTGGAACAAGTTAGTCCTCGCTCCTCTGTGCCAGCTCTGGGCCTTGTGCATTTATCGCTGTGCCTAGTTGGCTGCCTCCCACTCGAGGTAGCATCTTTGCTTTACTCACTTTGGTATCTCCTGTGCCCAGCTTGGGGCCTGGCCCAGGGAAGGCAGACATTGAGTGTGTACAGAATGGTCCAGGACCCAGGAACGTTTCACAGATAGCACCCCCCTCCCCACCTCCCTAACTCTTAGACTCACAGCCCCTTTACTCTCTGGCACTCAAACCTCCAAATGGCCTGTGGAACTAGTGGTCACAAAGCCAGTTCCCCCACCCCCCACCCCCAATCCCAGAACGACCACCCCTCCAGAATGCATCTGCATTGCTTTAGGATTGTGGGTGAAATTAAGCTTCCTGGCTGAATTCAATTTGATTTGTGTGGCATTTACTGAGAATTTACTATGTTCCAGACACTAGGCTTGGGTCTCTAGGAGGAAAGAGAGATGGATTGATACAGTTCTTGCCCTCAAAGGGCTCACCATCTAGTGAGCTTGGTCTGTTACACGTTAGGGAGGGAGTGAGTGCAGGGCAGAAGCTGAGTGGGGGGCGGGGCAGAGAAGTTAAAAACTGACACACCAGAGGCAGCAGAGTGGCAACCAGGCAGCCTCCTGGGGCCATCCTGTGCAGGGACAGTTAGCTTGGGCTGTCTCAGCGGCCCCCAAAGACATCCGTATATCATAGTCTCAAAGAGGACAGCTTTTGGTATGCCATAGCTGCTAAGCCCCCCTGTGCCCTGGCACAGGGACAGTGGCAGCTGTGAAGAAAGGAAAGGACAGTGATAACGACCTCAGACAGAGTCCACACGCACAGAGCTTGCACCTTGGGCCACCTGGGAATGGGAGACCGTCCCCTGCATTGGGCTTCTGGGCCAGAGGTGGGGCTGGTGTCCTGCATTGGTTTCAGTGCTCAGAAGCCGCAGCCCTTGCACACACGCCTTCTTCTTTCTGGATCGTTTCCACCTCCAGTTTCAAAGCCTCCGTAATGTAGAGGGCCGCCGGGGCCCATCCCTTCTGCTGTTGTGCTGTGGTAATGGATGTCCCTGCTCGTGGCGTCGTCGATGAGGTGAGGGGCAGCGTGTCACTGCTGTGTTGACGAAGGCAGGGAAGCGTGTGAGCCGCATCCGAGAGCGCACCAGCACGAACGGCTAAAATAAAAAGTTTTCCACATGTAAAGGGGTCACCTTCATTCACCTGCAATTCTTTGATGTAAAAACACCCATCCCCCCTCTGGGCAGGACAAAGGATGCTTCACGCCCGGCTGGCACCATGGGTGCTCTCCGGTGCTGTGGCTAGTGCCTCATGGGAGACAGCCATGCTGAACCCAGGAGCAGCCCCCACTCCCTGAACCACAACCACAGGACATTCCCTGGGCCTCACTCAGACACGAGAGGCCCCGCCGCCAAGGCGGGCCAGGGGAGAGACGCTCACGCTGTCCTGGTGGACTCCGCAGGCTTGGGGCAGTGCAGAGGTGGCAAGGGACACTTGGGCTTCGGCTCCAGCCCTGGCCCCCCCACTCTTCGCTGTGTGATGGGGAGACCATATCCCGGTCTGCCCAGGACAGTCCCAGTTCACGCCTGCTGTCTTAGTTACTAGTAGTGTGCTCTCACGCTCACGTCCCATTTGGGTGATAAATGATAGGGTTGTGCTCCTGCGTGACCTAGGGAAGTCCAGGTCCTCGGCGGCTCTTCCCTCAGGTGCCCGTCTTTGGATTTTGCAGGGATGATATGGTGGGAACACTTGGTGACATCAGCCTGTCAAGGTTCTACAAAGACCCCCAGGAGCACACCTGTAGTCGAACAAGCCAGGTTTACTATTTATTGTAGCGAGGGAGAGTGAATACTGTGGGGAGCCATCGGGTGTCCCTGTAAGAGGATGTGAGAGGGACTTACAGGATCTAGGCCAGTGCTAGGTGATTTGGGAGGCAATTGAGGGAGTGAGGCTTTGCTCTGGATTGAATACTGTCAGGAACAGGTAGTTCTATGATTGTGTATCTTCATCAATCTTACCTAGAAGGAGGGAACATGAGGCCAAGGCTAATGCTGAAACTGACGAAGAAGTGGCAGTTGCTTATTAGCCCAGAGAGCGGGGAGGTTGACCATTTCTGTGGCTTGGACAGCATTCCTGCTTTGCCTGTGCTCAGACCTGACTCTGGAGTGGTCTTGCTTGTGTCTTGACCCAGCATGGTCACGGAGAGGCCTTGTGTGATATGATGTTCTGTGAAATGGTTTCTGCTCAACGGGAGAACACGAGGCCTAAAGCTGGGAGTGCCAGGTGGGCTCTTGGCGGTCGGGGCTGCTTTTCTCATTCTCAGCCCTTGCTGGTTAGTCAGCGGGTCCTGTCTGGAGCCTGCTGGTGGTTGTGGGGAGCTGTGGGCGTGGGCAGTGGGATGTGCTGTGGGTTTCATTGGAAAAGAAGAGCCTGCAGCTGTAAAAGAAAGTGTGAAAACCATGGGGGGTCGGCAGCTCTGAGTCTTTTCAGCTCTGGCCATCCCAAGCTCTGTGATTTGCTTCATCAATTTAATACAACGCCTGAAGTCCACCATTCATGCTTCATTCCTTTGGTCTCAGCCAACTCTCAGTCTCCTACAAGATCACCAGGCCTCTGGGATGTCCCCTCACTAGGTGACTGATTAACTGGGGGAAGGGGGACAGGTCCTTATGAAGGTGGGGTGTGGTGTGCTGGAAGGGCTGGAGGAGCAACCTTGGCAATCCCTGGAGACTCCACTTTTCACCCACAGGCTCGATATTTGTGAGCCAGGGCAGAAATTCCCACTCTGCTCACCCTCTTGTCTGGTTTCTTTATGTCAGATCAGAGGGATTTTGGAAGTTTCCACTCTCTGGGGAGAAAAAGGCCCTGAAGGGATGACCCCTGCTCTTAACCTTGGGCCCTTCCACCTGCTTGCCGTGTGACCTTGGGCCAGTTGCAGCCCGTTCCTGGACTTCTGTCTCTTTTCTCTCTACAGTTGGGCAGAGTGGACAAGACCCCACTTCCACGTCCACCCTTTGGCCAATGTGTGCCACCTGCTGTACCAGGCACCCCACGCCTTTTACCCTATTTGGTTGGTGCATTGTCCCTATCTTCCAGATAAGGAAACTGAGGCTCAGACAGGTTGAATAACTTTCCCATTTTTATAGAAAAAGTCTAAATGGAGGAGAGGAAGTATAGCTATAGAGTTCCATTCTTGGCAGGAATTGTCCAGTAACCTCAGGATGTTCTGGCACTAGTGCGAGATACACGTCAACAAACCAGACAGCCAGGTTACACTGAGCACCGACCTGCACCTTTCCCTGTGCTAGTGCTGAGGGCAGACACATCCCTAACCCACACCTTCCATGGCTCCCTATTACCCACAGCCTAAGGGCCAAATTCCTCAGTCTGGCATTTGAAGCCTTTTACTCTCACCCCAACCACCCTTTCCAGCTGAATAAGCCCACCACTCCCCCCATGGCAGAGGCCACTGGAAACCCGACCTTTCACGCCATCCTGCCTTTGCCCGGCCTGTTCCCTCTGCCTGGGTGCCCTTCATCCCCTTCTTTGTCATCCCTCAAGGCCTGGCTCAAATTCCACCTGTTCCCCGGAGCCTGAACTGGCCCTGCTCCCCACTTCCAGGACAGAATACATCTCCAGCCCACCCTCTCCTCTGACTCCTTCCCAAACTCTGGGTACCCCTTGTTCCCAGCACTTCCCACGTAGCTAGCTGTGTGTATGCTGGTCCCCCCAACTGGACGGGGAGATCCTTCAAGGACAGGAACCCCTTCCTGCTCATATTGCTATCCCCAGGACTTAGGAAGAGCAAGTGGCAGCAGTGCTGGTGGAGCAGAATGGAACTGAACTGAAATGAACTGAACTGAGCCCGGTATTCACTGGGAAGTCTCTCTGGCCCAGAGAGACTGCAGAGTGCAGGAAAGAGGGGTAATCAGCCCTGGGTTCAAAATTGGGCTTCCTCATTGGCCAGCTTTGAGACTGTGGCCCACAGACTTACCCCCTCTGGCCCTCAGTTTTCTTATCAATAAAATAAGGCTAATAAAATAAGGCTTATTAAATATCTGCTTAATAAGCATGTTGTGAAGATTAGATGAGATAATGCTTATTATTATTATTGTTGATTTTAGCATTGTCATCATTTGCAGAGATGAGGAAACACGTACAACATTTAGCGATCAGGAGCCAGTGTAGACTTGAGGTTGGCATCTAAGCACAATATCATCATCAAGTCTCCCCAAATGCAGGTCAGTGGACCTGGCAGGGCTAGTTTATCAGTCTCTACTGGGGAAGCTTCAAGAATCCAGTGTCCTAGATCTACCCAGAGAGGTGGTGGGTGGAGCCCAAGAATCTGAGTCTTGAGTAAGGAAGCCAGGTGATTCTGAAGTGTTGTTGTTTACTTTTTAAATTGGTTACCAAGGACTTTGTAACACTCAGAGCTGCCCAAAGAATGGACAGTAGGATTTCTGACAGACAGAGGGAACTATTCTTAACATAGAGATAAGAATCAGAGGAAAAGGAGCTGATCTATGACCTCCTAAACGAAGCAAACAAATGTGGTCAACTTCTGGAATAATCAAAGGAATGCAAATTAAAACACCAAGAAACCATGTTTCACCCATTACATTGGCAGCGTTTTTAAAGGATGATGACAGGTGGTGCTGGCAGAGGGTGGAGGGCCAGGGCTCTTGCCAGTGGGAGGGCAATTTGGCCATGTGTATTAGATGCCTTAACGTGTGTTGATTCAGCAATTCCACAACTGTGAATGTATATTGAGGAAATGGCTGGACAGGGATGTCAAGATATACTTAGGGAAGGGTGTTTGTGTGGAGCTGTTGCCCATAGTTTACGAGTGGAAAGAATCTCAATGTCTAGTAATAGGAGATTGGCTACATCTGTACAAAGGGATGGGCTACAGCCGTTGAAAATGGTGACCCTCCTGGCTGAATCAAATCCCCCTTTCACCTGCTCTCACAGCACCAGGTACCTCTTCACAGTACATATCATAGTTGTAGTTTCACATTTATTTGTGAAATTCTTCAATGACTCTCTGTATCCCTTATTACATGGGAAGCTCCCTGAAGACAAACACTCTATTACATTCCTTACTGTATCCTCAGTGCCTAGGTAAATTCCTGGAACATGGCAGGCCCTCGGTAAACAATTGTTAAATGAGTGTCTGAGTCTATATTTCTTGATGTGGCAAAATGTTGATGATATATTATTAAGAAAAAGAGAGATGATAACAGAGCATGCAGCAGACACTGTTGATTCCCTCTTTCCTTGACTTGTTTAGGGGGGAACCACATGCCCAGGACCAGGTGATAAATTTTGACTGATAAACAATCAGTCACAATAAGCCTATTCTCTGCTGCTAGGTGAGGCCATGAGACCCAGATCTGGCCAATGAAACAAAAAAAAAAAAGAGATCTGTTGGGGATCGCTTTTTGAAAAGCTTTTGCTTTCCTGGTAAAAAGGCAGAAGTGACCAGCTTTGTGGCCTTGGACACAGATGTGGTGGCTGAATGCTGCAGCAGCTGTCTTGCAACCATAAGAGAACTGCCAAGAAAATCACAGAGATGCTGGAAAAACCTGACATTACTGAGCTGGTGATCCAAGGCCGGCAACCACTGGCCTTCTAGCTAAGTGAGAAAAATTAACCCCTATGTGTTGAACCTAGTGTGCTTGCAGCCAACTGCACTCCCAATAGATATACAGTATCTGATCCTGTATATATATATATCTTTATGTCCAAATAGGAATAGAAAAAAATTAAAGTGATTATCTCTAGGGGGGTGGGATTCTTGTATTTTAAAAAATTTTCTGAACATTTTATAATGAGCATGTAAATAATTATCAGAAAAGAACATTTTATGGTCAGAAAATAAACAATGGTGCTAGTTCTATTAATAAAAAATAAATAAGTAGTTCATTGCCATCATCGACTCAAATCCCAGGGAATCTGAGGGAAGGCAGATGACTACCTCGTAGGCATGCTAGAGTGGAGGTAAGCACCAAGGAGGAGGCTGGACTTAACCTATAAAGCCCCCATCCCAAACTGTCTGTGATTCCAACCTTATGAGGAAGGTAGGGCAGGTACACGGTCCCCGTGAAAGAGGAAAACCTGAGGCTCTGGGAGGAGAGGTGAGCCGAGCATGGAGCCCAGTGCGGCCAGCCACGGGGGGCTCCAGCCACACCTCACTATCCCCCACTCTCACTCGGCCCTGGGCTTCGAGGCCAGACAGGACTCAGCAGCTCCCTCAGCTCCCACTGGACACCCTTGCCTTCCTTCCAAGATTGGACCCCCCCAAGCCTTCTCCCTCTGGCCAGCCCTTCAGGAGGGTTCCGGATAGCCGAGGGAAGGGGGTGGGGGGCTGCCTCAGCTGCTCAGGACCCTGAGCGGAGGCACAGGGAGATGGAGCAGCTGTGTGGTCAGCAGGTGGAGCTGACGATCAGGTCTGGCAGCACCTGTATTAGCTATAAACACAGGTTTACGTGAGGCACTGTTGCCATCTCTTCCCATAACAAACCAGGGATTAAGTCTGTGGAAGTGACCCTGGGTAAAGCAAGGAAGGAAAGGGAAGAGGTCAGCAAAGCATGAAAGGGCAAAGATGCAGGGGGATGACCGATTCTCCACCCCGCAGACGCCGCCAGGGCCCTGCTGTGCCGCCCTCAGTGCCACGCCTGGGACAGGGACATCCCACGCGTGCCTGTTTGTGTATTAGCTAATTTGAGCTTCACCTTGTGAGGCAGGTGCTACCTGAGATGAACGCAAGTGACAAGGATCCTTTAAGAGCAGCAGTGTTTTTCTTCTGGGTGGGGAGACTGGACCCTCAGGGACCAGACTCTGGTGAGGACTCTGGATGCTGCCATGATGCCTCCCCCCACCCCACCTCCCACCTCCCTCTCCTCTGCCCCATTAAACTCAGAACCACGAGGCTCAAGCCATCTGCCTAAACTTCAGTTTTCTCATCTCAATCACGGGGTCCCAGTTAATGCCACCCCACATCTTGCCCAGAGAGCGACTTTGAGCTTCCCTGCCTGGGGAGGGAATCCGCCCTGTCCTGTTTCTTCACTGTGCAGTGGGGGCAGCAGCCCCGCCTTCCTGTCCCACTGGGCTGATGAGGGAGGGGCCTGGGGAGGGGAGCCGGCGGGGAGGGGCCTGGTGACTACTGCTGGTGTGGGCTTCAGGGTCTCTGACCCTCCTTGCTCCGTTAACGTCCCCACCAGGCCTGGGGTTGAAAGGTAGCGTCACCTGTAGCTGCCCAGGACACAGTCCTGCTGGTCCCCACCTCTCCTTGCCCTGGGGCTGCCAGGAATTATTTCCTTTCTTCCCTGATGCAAATTGGCTGCCTGCCCTTGGGGTCTTTTGGATTCAAATGACACAGTTCTGGGGTGGGGTGTGTCTGCCTGGGCCTGTGTGGAGGGGTGGGGCTGCCACCTGACTATTTACAGCCCCTCCCTCCTCCCCTCCCTCCTTCCACACATACCTGCTGCTGTGAATCCCTGTCCTTTGTGCTGTGAGAACATAAAACTTTCTCAGATCATCTCATTTGGCTTCACATCCCCTTACAGCCACTTCACTGATGGATGAGCTCAGGCTAGGAGAGGGGCGGGACTTGCGCAGGGACACCCCGGGGGTCTAGTGGCAGAGCTGGGATTAGAACTTGCTACCCAGATTAGAACTTTCTTTGTCCCTCCTGCCACCAAGGCCTTTCTGTCTTGCCTCTGCGAGGTCCCCATCATCCACTCCTTTGCTCCCCACGTCTTCCTCTGCCCTCCTCGGCCAGTGGGCGGCATCACACAGGCCTCCTCACTGGGCCCTGCCTCCTGTCGCAGCCATGGCTTGCCACCACCCCCATCAGAGGAATTCTCCTACAGGGTCATTGGGCTCTAAGACTACTCTCTCCAGACCGACCACAAAGTGAATTAAAAGGTGGGCTCGGTGAGAGACCATCCCATCACACAGACTTGTCAGTATCCCATGGCAAAGGGGGTGGGGGCTCGAGGTATTGTGGGTGCACAGAGGAGAGTTCAAGGAGTGCTGCCTGGAGGAGGTGACCCTTGAGGTGGTCTCAAAGGATGCGTTTGCATGATCAGTTGAAGAATGCTGGGAAGGGCATTCCAGGAGGAGGGAAGTGTGTAAGCCAAGGCTCAGACCAGCCTGGCAGCCACAGAGTGAACCAATCTAAGCTGCACAACACGATTAGGGAGAAAATCTGTGGTTCCCATACTCTGGGCAGCTTCAGAATCTCCTGGGGAGCTTATAAAATGCAGGTTCTCTTAGAGAGTCCAGCTCGGTTAGAGGAATCAGCACTTCTCACAGGCCTGTCCACCACCCCACCCCTCAGTTCTGAAGTGTGTGGGCCCTGCACAGCTGGTGGAAAAACAGAAGCAGGGCTGAGGCGGCTTTGGCGAGAGCAGTGCCTGGGAGTTGCAGGGGGTTGGGAGTGTGTAGGGGGGACATGGAGTGAGCATGGGAGTAAATGGTAAATGTAGTTGGTTCATTGGTTGGTTTATTTATGTGGAAGAAAGATCTGAGTACTCAGAGGCTGTTGGGGGGCGGTTAAGGGGAGAGGGAGGGGTGGCGAGATAGGGACAGATGTCAGAAAAAGATCCCGGAGAATGCTGGGGGCAAGGATGGGGCGACTAGGGAGGGTCTCCCTCGACTTTCTGGACATCTCTTCCCTTTAAACCAGCAGGGAGAGAGGAGGTACAGGTGAAGGAGGGCATGAGGTGAGTGCCAGGAAGACAAGGGCACTCAAGCCCCACGGCCTCCATTTTCTCCATGAAGTGGCAGGCAAGGGAGCCTCTGGGAAGAGGGGGGAGGGAGGGATGAAGGCTTGTGGAACGTGGTGGGCTTGGATTAGTTCCCAAGGGAAGGCCATGGGAGCAGGTGAAAGCATCACCGAGGCTGGCACTCTAGTCCCAGCCCTCTTGTTCCGAACCTCCTAGGATCCCCCACCCCTAGAGAGGGGTCACGCCTTGCCCTGGCTTCAAGAGCCATTAAAACCCAGCTCCATCCACTATTTTTGGACTCCTGTCCTAGCATTCCCCAGCTGGGCCATGCACTGCTCCCTGGATGCACCTCCCCACTGCAGCTGGACCACAAATCCTGAGTTTCCTCCTCCAGGAAGCTTGCTTGGATCCAGTGCATCTGAATGGGCTCCAACAGCAAAATGCCTGTCCCTTCCCTGTGTGACTACTCTCCTCCGGACTCTTATTACAGACATCTGTGCTCTTATCACCAATGCAGGGCAGGGTCTGATTCACCATCGGGACTGGAGCAGGGCGCCAGAGACTGTTGAGCTCCGCTGGACCGCACACTGGGCACTGGGCGCCCTCTGCTGGCCCAGCTGCGCATGGCCCCTGCCCCTTTGGCGGGCCAGAGCTTCCTGGGAGAGGCCTGGTTCCCTTGGGACCTCTCTCTCTCTCATTCCCTCTCCCTCCCCCAATTCCTTCCTCCCTCTTTCCTTCTCTCCCTCCCTTTCGGAAACCCTTCACTTTGTAGTCAGGAAATCTTGATCCCCCACAGCAACCCTCCTCTCCTCTCTCGGAACATTTCCTTCCACTTCTTGCTCTGAAAAATCCCGCTGTCCCCTAAGCACCCTGCTTCCTCCCTTTCCTCTCCCTAGCCCTGCCCCTGCGGTGGGTAGGAGGCTCCCTGCAACTCACTACCCGCCAGGTCATTGGCCGTCCACCTTCTAAAGGTACTCAACGTGAGGCTTTTGTCGACACCTTTGTCATCCAGTCACCCCCCAGTCCTTCTGGCTTGCAGCCGCTTTCTCCAGAGTCCTGTCCTTCTCCAGAGCGACCTCAGCATCCACGTAGGTGACCCTCCTAAAGCTCCGGACTCTCTGTCCCACCCCCTCCAAAGGCCTTCCTCAGCCCTCCCGCCCACAGCCACACTCTCGGCTGGGTCTCCACTGGTAACTAGCTCCTCCAGAGCTTCCATTTCACACACCCCCCGTTTCTGATTTCCACTTCCCCTTTTCCAGCTCACTCCCTACTCCAGCATTCTTCAGCTATGGACAGCTCCCATCCATCTCTCACCCCTACACAGCTCAGACCCATGGTCCCTCCTTACGTCCACCCCCTGGCTCACAGCCCTGACTCACAGGGAACAACCCAGCCCTGGTTAGGGCCAGCCGCCCACCCACTCTGCTTCGGAACCCGTCGGCGGGCCGAGTGTGGCAGGAGAGACACCCACCCGCTTTCTGGAGTCAGTTATCAACCACAAACCCCAAGCAAGTCCTGGAGGGTGTCCTACAAACCCACTCAGCTCCCTCAGTCCATTCACTCTTGCCGAGTTATTTACATTTTATTTTGATAATCGCACTGTGATTATAATTTGTCAGCAGTCTTCTGAGCATGTGACAAATATTAAATCATTTAATCTTCATAAACCTCTGTGAGATAGGCTCTATCATCATTCCCATTTTACGGATGAGGAAACTAAAACACAGAAAGAGACTGATTGACTTGCCAAGGCCACACAGGTAGTAAGAGGCTGAGCTGCACGTCCAGCCCGGGCAGTGTGGCTCCCGAGCCCGCGCTCCTAATCCGTGTGGCGCTGCCTCGCCAGTCGATGACAACATCACACCTTCTCCTTTCTCCTCAAGCCTCCCAAACCTTCTCCTCCATCCCTCCTTACAGCTGATGACTTGCTTCCAGTTTCAGGGAGAAAACAGACGCACTAAAGACAGAACTTGCACAAGCTCTGCCTGCATCCGTGTCCTCCACATTCTCACCTGGAATTCTGGGCAAAGTGGCTGCCCCTGTCTTAAGGGTGAACCCACCATTAAGCACGATCTCACCTACTTAAGACCCGCTAGCTGCTCTCCTACTTTGTTTCTTCCCTCTCTCTGTCCTATTCCCGTCAGCCCACAGCCATGCCCAATAACCACCCCCCTCCCCCATCGAGAAAAACAAATCTTTCTTGGTCCCATACTCCTTCTGGCTACCACCCTCTTTCCTGCTCTCCCTACAGGAGAATTCCTTGAGAGAGCTGCCTGTACGCGCTGGCTTCTTGGGTTGCTCTTCCTGCATCCTCTCTTGAGCCCTCTTCAGTCAGGCTTTTGCCCTCACCATTCCAGTGGGCTTCACGTTGCTAAATCTGATCACTGGATCTGAGCATCTGATCTGCTAAATCAATTTTCTGTCCCCACCTTACTTGACCAACAGGCAGGTTGGTTACCTCCCCCTCCTGGACATGCTCCCTTGGTGGTCTCTGTGGGCCCCATGGCTTTGATAGCATCGATGTGCTGCCGGCACCCGGCTCAGGTCTCCCTGGAACTCACATCCCACCTTACGTGATGTCTCCCCTTGGACTTGCCCTAAGTGGCTCAGATAGATCCCACCAGAGCTCATTTTCTCTGCAAAGCCTCTCCTCCCCTGGCCTTCCCCACCTCAGCAAATGGCAACTCCGTCCTTCCAGTAGCATAGGCCAAAATTTTGAACCCTGCCTCCTGTCTTTCTCTCATATCCTACACCTAAACTGTGGGCAAATCCAATAGGCTCTACCTTCAAAATATATCTGGAATACAACTACTCTCACCGTCCTACTGCTACCTGTAGATTGCCTGCTACAATCTGTTTTCTCAACAGTCAGAGGGATTCTTTAAAAACGTAAATCAGATCAAATCACTTCTCTGCTCCCAACTTGCGGTTAGCTACCTGTCTTCTGAGAGAAAAGCCACAGTCCTCAGAAAGGTCTAAGTCTCCTGTCCTAAAGGGGCTACACCCCACCCCTGCGGTTACTGCGCAGGCCCCTGTCTGGTTCCCTCAGGATGCTCCCTCCCGGCTCCCTCCCATCTCCCTCCCCTCTCTGGGCATTTGCACATGCCGTTCCCTCTGCCTAGGATGCTGTTCCCCCAGATGTCCCCTGCTCTGAGAGGCCTCCTCAGACCATCCTATTTAAAACTGCAGCTCTCCCATCCCCCTTCCCCTGACATTTTACCCCTTTCCTTTTTGTTTTCCCCATAGCTCTTGTCACCACATCTTACACTGTATGCTTGACTTACCTGCTAGAGAGAGGTCAGCGTGAGGGCAGGGATTTTGTCTATCTTGTTCAATGATGTAACCCAACATCTAGAACAGCACCTAGCACATAGTAGGTGCTTGGTAATGAATTAAGTTACTCCTTAAATATACACTGGGTTAGGTTCTGGCCCAGTGCTGGGCACACCAGGATGACTCACATCAGGTCCTGCCTATTCCAAGGGCACAGTCCCATGGAGGTGACACTCACATTATCATTGGCCATTCATATTTGTCACATTCCGATGCAGCCCTTGTACATGGGAGCAAATCCACCCCAGCAGAGAACTGCAGCCCCACCCCTCTCTATGCCTCCCCCCATCCCACCACCTCCCCTCTATGTTTCCCACTATCCCCCACTTCTCCTTTGTGCCCCCCACTCTCCCACCACCTCCCCGCACTCCACCATCTGGCTGGACTAAGAGCTAGCTCCATTTCCCCATGATGAGTCCAGCTTTTTAAAAGCCAAGCACACCCATTCAACAGCAGAATTTCTTATTAATGAGTATGCTCCTGTTCTTGACCCCCTGCTCATCCCGGCCCACTGGCCAGCTCCGGTCTTGTCCTTTGACAGTGGCAAACAGCTCTGGAGTCCTTGCCGGATTGTATTAGGGCTCTGTATGCTTCAGTTGCTCTCAACTTTTCACAGTGATTTTTATTTTTGTTCCAATAGTACTACTTTGGCTATTTGTTTATTTCTTTTTTTATAATATATTTTTATTATAGAGGTTGTGAACTTACGAAACAATCATGAACATGTTAGAATTCCCACACACCACCCCTCCACCAACACTCTACACTGTTGTGGAACATTTGTTACAGATTATGAGATAATAACTTCAGACTATTACCACTAACTCTGGTCTACAGTGTACATTTAGTATATTTTTTCCATACGCCCTATTATTAACACAGTACATCTTTGGCATTGATGCAAGAATATTACAGTATTGCTGTTAACTATAGTCCATAGTTTACATTAATTGTATTTTTCCAATGCTTCTCCACATTTTTACCACCTTGCAGTAGTGATGTACATTTGTTCTAGTTCATAGAAGGACATTCTTGTATTTGTACTACTAACCACAATTCTCATCCACCTCTGGGTTCACTATGTTATTCATGCCCTGGATCAGGGGTTCTTAACCAGGGGTCCATGAGCTTGAATTGAAATTCAAAAGAAGATTATTCTTGTGGGGAGGTGTTGGTGCGGGTGTGATATATTTATTAAATAATACACAGTATAGTGTGGACTTAGTAAGGGGTCTGTGGGTTTCACCTGACTGACAAAGGGGTCCGTGGAACAAAAAATGTTAAGAACCCCTGCACTAGATAATTCTCAGGCTTTCTTTCAATTTGCATTTACATCTCTAGACTACCCTTTTCAGCCACAGTCACATTTAAAAACCAGCTGTGATAGTTCTACTCACTATAATGTGTTACCATCAACTCTATCCATTTCCACACTTTTACAGTCAAGTTAATTAAAACTTCCACATACATTAAGCATCAATGCTCCTTCACAGCCCTCCTATTGTCTCCTAATAACCTTTACTCTAGGTTTTAACTCCATGTGTTAATTTTATTTTAAGATTTATTTTATTTCGCGCCGCCCCCCCCTCCGGTTGTTTGCCCTCGCTGTCTGCTCTCTGTGTCTGCTCGTCTTCTTTCTTAGGAGGCACTGGGAACCGAATCTGGGACCTCCCATGTGGGAAGGAGACACCCAATCGCTTGGGCCACATCCACTCCCTGCTTCTTGTGTCTCTTGTTGTGTTCTTCGTTGCGTCATCTCATTGCATCATCGTGTTGGGTCAGCTCACCATGCCAGCCTGTCACTTCAATTCACTGTCTTGCTCTTCTTTAGGAGGCACTGGCAACTGAACCCGGGACCTCCCATGTGGTACGCGGTTGCCCAACTACTCGAGCCACATCCGCTTCCCTG
>JAQZBX010036158.1:0-11888 GCA_029593785.1 Cabassous unicinctus
GGTCCTGCTGCATCAGCCCCTCGCGCCGCACGGGCCGGCCTGCCCTCACAAGGAGGCCCTGGGAAACGAACCCGGGGCCTCACACGTGGTAAACGGGGGCTCTATTGGTTGAGCCACACCTGCTTCCTGTTGTGAGGGCTTGCTGCATCAGTCCACTAGGCTGCGCGGGCCGGCCTGCCCTCACAAGGAGGCCCCGGGAAGTGAACCCGGGGCCTCCCATATGGTAAACGGGGGCTCTATCGACTGAGCCACTCCCGCTTCCCCCTCTTGTTGTCTTTTATTAGTTTGTTGCTGCACTAATATTTAGATACTCCCAGTGAAACCATGACAACTCACCTAGACTCCTTTTTAAGAAATGGATTGCTACATAAAGATACATAAAGTAATGGATTAATACATAAAGATACATAAAGAAATGAATTGATACATAAGGGAGTTATACTTACTAAACATCATTCTTGTTATGAATATAATCAGTCTAAAGACAGGAAAATAAGCTAAGATTCTTTTTCTTTTTCTTTCTGAATCTATAGGCTGTCCATCTGGCTCAGGCAAGCTTCCAGATTGAAGCCTTTGGCTCCAAATTCATTCTTGATCTCACACTGAACAAGTAAGTATTTGGTCATAATCCTGTTAAGAAACAAGTACAATAAAACTTCATTTCCATGATATTGGTTCAGTCAAAATAATTTGTTGTTGAAGTAACCAATATTTTCCAGCAGATTATATGTCATAGAGCATTTAAAGAAAAATATAAAATAGTCTGAGTAGTTAATTCCCAAAAGAAAAGACACTTAACATTTAACATGTTAAATATCTCATGTGAAAAGGATTTACTGTATAGTATTTAGATGTTAGGATTTTAAATGGAATAAATATTTCAGTAATGCCAGTTAATTAAATATTAGCTGTAATCATTACTATACATAAGAAGCATCATAAATTACTGATTCAAGTATAATTAGACTTCAGTCTAGAACTTTTATCAATTTTTCTTTCATTATGCAATTCATATGCCTTCTGTATGAAAAACAAAAGTGATAACTTGCAGATATCTGTTTTGAGAAGGGTCTTTCCTTCATAGTTTGCTCTAATACAGTTTCTTAGACATTTCAGTCCTGATAAAAATTTATCTGATTTTTTTGTGAGTTTGTGTATATGTTGATATTTCAATACTATTTCCTAAGTTGGAACCAGTTATACTGATGTCTTTGTACAAAGTGTGAACAAGACTGTTGATTTAACCAGGGCTCTTCTGCTTCAAATAAAAGTGGCAGTGGGTTTTCCTTTGGGTAAAAGAGATTTCCTGTATCATTTTCTTTAGTTCCAGAAACTCGAGTCAGTATTTTAGATTCTCATCAGTATTTTGACCAGGAATGCATCATTGCAAGAAAAATACCATGTAACGTTATCAGACACGATAATGTAGATGACCACAGCCCATATCTGAGAAATTGCCAAGGAATATAAAGAACAACTATTCCATTTCTTGCCTGCCAAGTTCTGTGAGCTATGCAGAAAAAAAATTCAAAGTCAGCTTGGGTACTCCTTACTCAAGTGTTATTGCAGCTTTAAGTCAGAATGAATCAGCAGAACTCAGAATTTCTTGTGTTAAAGATATTACAGGTTTTCCTCTTTGGTTCTGCTGAGTACTGGTTGAGTTCCTTTTTGCCATGCTGTGTCATCAGTGTGCCTGCCTAAGAGATTTGTCTTGCCAAATCTTAAGACTATGTTGAGTAGCAAGATATGGCTAATTTTAGTTTGTTTAGGCCCTCTGTTTCTTTAACTCTTACTGAGTGGAGACTCATTCTAGACTAGCATGGTGATAGCAGCTGCTTGGTTTTTCGATATTAAAACATCATGACCACAGCAGAGCCTCCCAGTTAAATAGCAGATGACTGAGAAAGGGTCACATGGCATGTACAGGCTTCTTAGAGGTTGAGAAACATATCAGAAAATTATTTACCAGTAAAATGTAACATGTCAAGGAATTAAGTTGAGGACCTACTATGAGCAGTCCTGCCTCAAGGAGCTTATTTTAGAGTCTTGTTGGGGAAGTGCTAGGAGGCCTAGGGTGGGGCATGCTTTCAAGAAATCTTCAGTTGATAAAAATCATTAGGATTGATTAGATTTGGATGACAAGGCAGAGAGAAGAGTTAAAACTGACAGAGGTCCCTTGATTGGACAACTAGGTAGAGGGTGGTATGCAACTGAAATGGGTAGCACTAGGGAACCAACAAGTTAAATGGTGAGTTGAAGATGATGTGCAGTCACAATAGACATCATAGATTTGGTGGGTTTTGGAACATCCATGATACCATTATTGGAGGTAGTTGGATGTAACAGTATAGAGCTCAGGGAGAAGTGGGGGCTGGAGATAGTAGACCTGAGAGTCATTTCCTTATAAATGTTAATGACTGTGGCTGTGAATGAGATTGCTCAGGGAGGGTGAATAGAGTAAGGATAGGGTAGACAGGGAAGAGAGTTAAGAGAGGGGGAGAGAAAGAGGAACCTACGAAGAATCAATGAGTGATCATAGAAGTAGGAGAATCAAAAGAATGACTAAATAGAGTTTCAAAATAGAAAGATGTCATCTATAGCATCACATGCAGTAGAATGATCTAGTGAGGTAAGGAGCAAAGATTCTCCTTTGAATTTGCCAATTGGTTAATCACTGGTGGTCTAAAGGCAGAAGTTTTAGAGGTTTGGGTGAGAAGGAAAGAGCTAGAGTAGTAGCTCTAGGAAGTAGTAGCTGGAGGAAGACATCAGGGTCAAGGTAGGACTTTATAGGGGTAAAAAGGCAAGTTGATAGGCTGAGAGATGGAGATAAGACTGAGAGGTTAAAGATGTAGAAGAGAGAAGAGGTAATTTACAGAGCAAGATTTGGGTGGGGACAGAGGGGAGTGGGTTCAAGAGCATAAGCACAGAGTTTGGTTTTGAAAGAGAAGAAGAGACATATTCCCATATGAGTGTGAAGATGAAAGGGTGTGTACAGGTAGACTGGTGAGAGAAAAGTGGGAGGATAGGCAGTTGAGGAAGTGCATCCCTGAAGATCTCTTCCTTCTTGGAGACAGTATTATCTGACATATGAAGTATTGGGATGGAGGGAGAGGTTGGGTTAGGGCTTGAGGAAAAAGGCTAGTTGCTGAGAGGAGAGAAATGCATGAAGCAGTGCATGAAGGTCATGTTAAAGAATCTATTTATGGGGAGCGGGTGTAGCTCGGTTGGTTGATTTTCTGCTTCCCATGCACAAGATCTCAGGTTCAATCCCCAGTGCCTCCTTAAAAAAAAAAAAAAGAATCTATTTGCCACACTTGTTAGAAATCATACATCATTTTTGGCGTTACTCTTCCTGACGGTGTTTTTTGGTTTTTGTTTTTTGTTTTTTTTAAACCTGAGGTGTTCCACCACTGCAGTGTGTGAGGAAAGAAGATTGTGGGATGGAGCTAGGGTTCAGTTTTTCTGGTGAAAGAATGGGGGTAAAACTATTCTAATACAGGTGAAGGAATAGTTTGGATAGTTAAGTAGTTGGATCCAGTCTGGGTAAGAAAGGAGATAATATCCAGAGGAGGTATAGAAACTAGGAGAAAATGGAGGTCTTTAAAGGGAAAAGTAAATGCAGTGGGAGTGAGGCCATGAGAACTATACTCATATGCTAGCTCCCCTATGCAGGGTCCCGAGCCATCAAATGCAACGTGAGTGTGCAATACTGGTATGGGTCAGAGACAAGGGAATCGTGTAAGAGTATAAAATACGTTGGCTGGTATGGGCTTCTGGATTTAAACGATTTTTAATAGGCTGGGAGTAACCAAAATATCTGCTCTGTGTTAGGATAAAGAGTCAAGACAGTTTTAAAATGAGTCCCGGAGAATCCAGAAAAACTTCTGAAAAAAGAGGGATATCATTTCCACCATAGAGTGATCATTGCCATACTATTTGCAATGATTTTTAATCATCCAAGGAGGGAAAAGCAAAAGATATATGGTATATCTCATTCCTTCACATACTGAGCCTGTATGTGAAGGAATGTGAAGGAATGAGAGCATAAAGATATTATAATAAAGTAACCCAAGTGGTACTGAAGATGGCGGAGTAAAGAGCAGCAGTGTGCACTTGTCCTCCAGCAGTGGCAGGAAGACAGGCATACTTGCCAGTCGTGGGGGAAGTAGTGAGGGGATCAGCACAGGAGGCCCATGAGGGTGGTCTTTCTAGGTGTGTGGGGGTGTGTGTTGGGAGAGCGATGCGGGAGGCCTGTGAGGGTGGCCCTGCAGGTCGTGAGGAAATGGCGGTGGAGTGGCCTGCGTGGCCTGCAAGGGAGGCCCTGCTGGGCATGGGGGGAGTGGTGTCGGTGGCCCGGAGGGAGGTCTCATGGGTGTTGGCAGGTGCTGGCAGGTACAAGGTGGTGCTTGGATTCTGGAGGCCGGGGCACTATGGTATAGCATCAAGAAAGAAGTAGAATGGGGAGATTGAGAGAGGCTGTCCCAGAGGAACTGGCTCTTTGAAACTCGTCTGTGCCCCATTTGTGGATCCTTGGCCTGGTTTTGATCAGTTAAACATGGGCAGTTCTAAAGAATTAGAATAAGCTGAAACAGATGCCAAAGAAGAGCCCTATCACAAAGCCAAACAGCAGTAAAACTCTAGACAAGAGAGAGAAACTGACCATCAGAGTACACTCATCAAGATAAGCAGATGCCTAGACACCAGCAAAAAATTACAAGCCATATTAAGAAACTGGAAGATATGGCCCAATCAAGGAACAAACTGATAAATCTGAGGAAATGCAGAGTTTGGAACAACTAATCAAAGATGTCCTACAAATCTCCTAAATCAATTCAAGTAGATGAGGGAAGAGATAAAAGATATTAAGAAGACAGTGGGTGAGCATATGAAGAAATTGAAAACATACATAGAAAAATAACAGATCTTATGGTAATGAAAGGCACAGTATAAGAGATTAAAAATACATTAGAATCATGCAACAGCAGAATTGAACAGGCAGAGGGAAAAATTAGCAAATTAGAAGATAGGACATCTAGAATCAAACATATAGAACAGATACAGAAAAAAAAATGGAAAAAATTGAGCAGGGTCTCAGGGAATTGAATGACAGCACAAAGTCAGGGTCTCAGGGAATTGAATGACAGCATGAAGCACACAAACATAGGCATCATGGGTGTTCTAGAGGGAGAAGAGAAGGGAAAGGGCGCAGAAGGAGTGTTTGAGGAGATAATGGCCGAAAATTTCCTAACTCTTATGAAGGAAATGGATGTACATGTCCAGGAAGCACAGCATACGCCAAACAGAAATCCTTACAGAAATACTCTGAGACATATGCTAATCAGATTTTCAAATGCCAAAGATAAAGGGAGAATCCTGAAAGCAGCAAGAGATGCTGGATAAGATTAAGTGCTAATTTCTCATCAGAAACCATGGAGGCGAGCAAGCAGTGGTATACATATTTAAGGTTCTGAAAGAGAAAAACTGCCAGCCAAGAATTCTGTATACAGAAGAACTGTCATTCAAAAATGAGGGAGAGATTAAAGTATTCACAGATAAACAGAAACAGAATTCATCAACAATAGACCCACCCAATGAGAAATACTAAAGGCAGTTCTGCAGGATAAGAAAAAAAGACAGGTGAGAGAGGTTTGGAAGAGAGTGAGAAATGACGATCATTAGTAAGGGTAACTAAAAAGGTAAATAGACAAAAATAAGATATGACATATAAAAGCCTATGGATAAAATGGTTGAGGTAAGTACTGCCTTTACAGTGATAACACTGAATGTTAATGGATTAAATTCCCAAATTGACAAAGATTGGCAGAATGGATAAAAAATATGATCCATCTATATGCTGTCTACAGGAGACTCACCTTAGACCCAAGGTCACAAATAGACTGAAAGTGAAAGGTTGCAAAATGAAATGATTTTCTACACAAACAGTAACCAAAAAAACAGCTGAAGTATCTATAATAATATCAGAAAAAATACACTTTAAATGCAAAACTCTTATAAGAGAAAAAGAAAGACACTATATATTAATAAAAGGGGGACACTACCAAGAAGAAAGAACAATCATAAACATTTATGCACCTAACCACAAAATACATTAGGCAAACAGTAGCAAAACTGAGGCGAGAAATAGACACCTCTACAATAATAGTGGGAAACTTCAAACACCACTCTCAGCAATAGATAGAACATCTAGACAGGATCAATAAGGAAACAGATACTGAATATGAACTAGACCTAACAAGATATGTATAGAACATTGCACCCCAAAACAACAGGTTATACATTATTTTCGAGTGCCCAGGGATCATTCTCCAGGATAGACCACATGTTAGGTCACAGGATAAGTCTTAATGAACTTAGAAAGATTGAAATGATACAAAACATTTTCTCTGACCACAACAGAATGAAGCTGGAAATCAATAAATGGTGGAGTACCGGAAAATTCACAAATACATGAAAGTTAAACAACACACTCCTAAACAATCAGTGGGTCAAAGAAGAAATTGCAAGAGAAGTCAGTAAATATCTCGAGGTGAATGAAAATGAGAAGACAGCATATCAAAACTTATGGGATGCAGTGAAGGCAGTGCTGAGAGGGAAATTTATAGCCCTAAATGCCTGTATTTAAAAAAAGAAAAAGCCAAAATCAAAGACATAACTACATAGCTGGACAAACTAGAAAAAGAACACTAAATTCATCCCAAGGCAAGCAGAAAGAAAGAAATAACAAAGATTAGAGCAGAAATAAATGAAATTGTGAAAAAAAACAACAACAATAGAATTAGCAAAATCAAAAGCTGTACTTTTTGAGAAGATTAATAAAATTGACAAACCCTTAGCTAGACTAACAAAGGAAAAAAGAAAGAACATGCAAATAAATAAAATCAGACGTGAGTGAGGGGACATTACCACTGACACCACAGAAATAAAAAGCATCTAAGAGGATACTATGAACAAATGTCAATAGTTGCCAATAAATTGTTGTTGCCAATAAATTAGAGAACTAAGATGATATGGATAAATTCCTAGAAACACGTGAACGACCTACACTGACTGTATAAGAAATAGAGGACCTCAATAGACCAATCACAGTAAAGAGACTGGACCAGTCATCAAAAGCCTTCCAACAAAGACAAGCCCAGGACCAGGTGGCTTCACAGGTGAATTTCTACCAAGCATTCCAAAAAGAAATAATACCATTCCTGTTCACACTCTTCCAAAAAATGGAAGTGGAAGGGACATTACCTAACTCATTCTATGAAGCAAACATCAACCCTAATTCCAAAGCCAGATAAAGAAAATTACAGACCAATTGCTCTAACGAATTTAGATGCAAAAACCTCAACAAAATAATGGCAAATAGAATCCAACAACACATTAAATGAACTATACAACAATATCAAGTGGGTTTTATCCCAGGTGTGCAGGGTTGTTCAACACAAGAAAATCACTTAATGTAATACACCACATTAATGAATCCAAGGAGGAAAATCAGATGATCATCTCTATCGATGCAGGTAAGACACTCCACAATATCCAGCATCCTTTCTTATTAAAAATGCTTCCAAAGATAGGAGTAGAAGGAAACTTCCTCAACATGATAAAGGACATATACGAAAAACCCACAGCTAACATCATACTTAACGGTGAAAGACTGAAAGCTTTCCCTCTAAGATCTGGAACAAGACAAGTATGCCCACTGTCACCATTCTTTTCAACATTTTGTTAGAAATTCTTGCTAAAGGAGTTAGGCAAGAAAAAAAAAATAAACAGCATCCAAATTGGAAAGGAAGAAGTGAAATGTGCACTATTTGCAGACATGACCCTATATATAGAAAGTCCCATAAAATCTACAACAGAGCTACTAGAGCTAATAAATGAGTTCAGCAAAATGGTGGAACTTAAGATCAACATGCAAAAATCAATAGTGTTTCTGTAAACCTGTAATGAGCAAGCTGAGGAGGAAATCAAGAAAAAATTACATTTACAATAGTATTTAAAAGAATCTAATATCTAGGCAAAAATTTAAGGATATAAAGGATTTATACATGGAAAATTATACAACATTGCTAAAAGAAGTCAGAGCAGTCCTAAATGAATGGATGGACATTCTGTGCTTATGGATTGGAAGACTAAATTTTGTTATGATGTCAAATTGATTTACAGATTCAATGTGATCCCAATAAAAATTCCATCAGCCTTTTTTGTAGAAATGGAAAAGTCAATTATCTCATGTATTTGGAAGGTTAAGGGGTACTGAATAGCCAAAATGTCTTGAAAACAAATAACAAAGTTGGAGGATTCACACTACCTGATGTTAAACCATATTCCGAAGCTGCAGTGGTCAAAGCAGCATGGTACTGGCTCAACGATAGACATACCAACCTATGAAGTTGAATTGAGAGTTCAGCAATGTACCTGCACATCTATGGCCAACTGATATTTGACAAGGCTGCTGTATTAGTTTGGCAAAGGGCTGCTGATGTAAGTGCCAGAGATGTGTTGGCTTTTATAAAGGGGGTTTATTTAAGGTAAAAGCTTACAGTTGCAAGGCCGTGAAAAGTCCAACTCAAGGCATCATAAGAGGTGCTTTCTAACCAAAGTCAGCTACCATGTGTTGACACAAGATGGCCACTGATCTCTGCCCAGGTTTCAGCCTTCCCCTCCAGGCTTACCTTTTCCTCTTGAGCTCCATGGGCCCAGCCTCTTGAGGCTTCACGCTTAAGTGATCCTGTACTACTCTCTCTCCTGACATAGCGCTTATTTCTTTCTGGGCCCCTTATATCAGTCTCAGCTGTTCTGCTCTCTTCCCAATTTCAGCTGTAACATATCAGGCAAATGACTCAACTCTTGTCAGGGCCTCAGCTGTTTGAGCCTTCTCCTTTCTGTCACATGGCAGGATCACAAATGACAGAGCTCTCTCTCACGCGCTCTCGCTCTCTCTCTCTCTCTTTCTCTGTGTGTGTGTGTGTGTGTTTTTCTGTCCATGTGAATTCATTTATATCAGACTGAGCAAGGGGGCGGGGACTCAACCTGAGTCACACCTTACTGACTTAGTCTAATCAAAAGCCCTAAAGCAGTCTTAACAGGTAAGGTAATCAAAAGCCCCTCAGCTGAATTTAATGCAATCAAAGGGTATCATATCCAGAGGAATGGATTAGTTTACAAACATAATCTTTCTCTTTTTGGGATTCATAAAATAATCTCAAACTGTCATAGCTGCTAAATCTACTCAACTGGGATAGAATAGTCTCTTCAACAAATGGGGCTAGGAGAACTGGCTATCCATATCCAAAACAAATGAAAGAGGACCCCTATCTCATACCCTATACAAAAATCAACTCAAGATGTATCAAAGACCTAAACATAAAAGCCAGGACCATAAAACTCCTAGAAGAAAATGTAGGGAAGCACCTTTGAGATATTGTAGTAGGCAATGGGTTTATAAACTTTACACCCAAACCATTAGCAATGAAAGGAAAAATAGATAAATGGGACTTCCTCAAAATTAAATACTTTTATGCTTCAAAGGAGTGTGTCAAGAATGTGAAAAGGCAGTCTACTCAATGGAAAAGGATATTTGGAAACCACATATCCAATGAGAGCCTAATATCCAGCATATATAAAGAGATCCTATAACTCAAAAATAAAAAGGCAAACAACCCAATTTAAAAAAAATGGGCAAAGAACTTGAATAGACATTTTTCCAAAGAGAAAATACAAATGGTTAAACGGCACATGAAAAGATGGTCAACATCACTAGCTATTAGGGAAAGGCAAATCAAAACTGCAATAAGAGAAATACATATTTCACACCTACTAGACTGGCCACTATTAAAAAAAAAAAAAAAAGAAAACAACAAGTGCTGGAGAGGATGTGGAGAAACAGGAACACTCATTTGCTGCTGGTGGGAATGCAGAATGGTGCAGCTGTTGTGGAAGACAGTGTGGCAGTTCCTCAGGAAGCTAAATATAGATTTGCCGATTCATCCGGCAATCCCGCTACTAGGTATATTCCCAGAAGGACTAAAAGCAGGGATACAAGCAGATACGTACATACCCATGTTCATAGCAGCGTTACTTGCAATTGTCAAAAGATAGAAGCAACCCAGGTGTTCATAAACACATTAATGGATTAAAAAAAATGTGGCATATACATACGATGGCATATTATTCATCTCTAGGAAGGAATGAAGTGTTGATGCATGAACTTCAAGGAGCTTATGTTGAGTGAAATAAGCCAGACACAAAAGGACAAATATTGTATGATCTCACTAATATGAACTAATTATAATAAGCAAACTTATAAAGGTAGAATCTGGAAGATAGGTCACCAGTAAATAGAATAGGGGTAGAGAACGGGGATTGATGCTTAATCTGTACAGAATTTATAATTATGTGGATTGTAGAGGTGTGGGGGTAGACAGAGGTGATGGGGGCACAATAGTGGGAGTGTAGTTGGCAGCACTGAGGTATGTAGTTGTGGGTGGTTGAAGGGGTAGGTTTTGGATCGTATATGTTACTAGAAGAAAAGCTATCGGATAAAACATGGGATTGTATAACATTGAACCCTGTGGTGGACAAGGGTTGTGGTTAATAATGTATAATTTTCTTTCAGAATCTAAAACAAAAGTACATGACTATTATAGGATGTTAATAATAGGGTGGTGTGTAGGGGAAAATGCACCTAAAGCAAAATATGGGCTGTAGTTAACAGTAACGTTTTAACATCCTTGCATCAGTTGTAACAAAGGCACCACTCCAATGTTAAGTATAAACAATGCGGGGCGGGGTATTGGAATGTTTCATATTTTATTCTTAGAAAAAAAATGTTTTATGTCACAGAAACAACCACATTTCCCTGTAAGTTATACTGTTTTATACGGTGAGGTGTCTAGACAGACAGGGCCTTTTAAACAGCTTGAATGTTATGTAGCAACATACCGCTGTGGGATGTAAATGTATCCTTGTTGCCGTAGGTATGTTTTCTGCATAGATAGAGGCCCACATAGTAGCTAACAAAATATTAAACTTCCCTCCTGGGGAAGTCCGCTACTTTCTCAAATAAGATGGCCCAAAGCTCTGGAATGTAAAAAGCCTTGCCTAATAAAGGAATACAGGCTAGTAAGCGACGCTCTCGACCTTTTTTTTTTTTTGGAGGTACCTAGGACCTTGTACGTGGGAAGCAGGCACTCAACCACTTGAGCTACTCCCACTCCCCAAAGCCATTGGTCTTAATGATTGCACTTATGAACCTTGTTCCTGTAATAACAAAACTAAGCCTAATTATAATTAGTGCCTGAGAGTTGCCTCCTAAAAACCTCCCTGATACTGAAATGTGACCTCTCTCTAAGTTAAACTCTGCAAATAAACTTACTACCTACCCCTTCTCAGGGATGAGCCTCCTTGGTACCAAGGGATTATTACCAAGCGTTAATCAACAATGCATTTGAAGAAAGACCTTGAGCAAAAGGAGGAAATATTAAATAAAAAAGAGTTTTTATGGCTATGAGATTTTAAAGTGAGTCAGGAGGTCATTTCAGCGGTAACACTTATGCAGGTCTCGGCCGGACTTCACGAAATGCCACAGTAGACAAAGCCACAACCAGAAGTGCTCCTGAGGGTGCTAGGGATTCTGGCCACCATAGACAAGCCACATGGCCACATGAAATCACCACCCCTCAAAGGGCTCTATCTGGGAATATGTAAAAGCTATTTCACCAGAATAACTTAGTTACATTCATTTATAGGTCACCTAATCATGATTCTTCTACTTCTTTTATTTGAACCTATAATTTTCAATATACTTGTTAAGTATCCTTCTCAGGGACTTAAAGCCTTGGGATTCATCCAGTGCTGGCTGAGCCCTGAAA
>JAQZBX010036158.1:11988-24386 GCA_029593785.1 Cabassous unicinctus
AAAAAAAAAAAAAAAGGAACCCAAGCAATGGCCATAGAATCTAAATGTTTAGTCCCTTCACCAGACCTGGAATGCTAGCTTGTGAGGACTCCAGTGACATGAATTCCTGAAATGGGAGCCTTTTTGTGTTGTGCTTTCTTAACATTGAACAGGTGAGGTGTTGGCTTGCTGAGGCACGTCAAGACAGTGGTGTGTTTTATTCATTTGTTCAACAAATGTTGCGTGAGCTTCTGCTGTGTGCTAGTAACTGTTACAGGTGCTGATACCTCTGGGAATAACAGAGACAACATCCCTGCCTTTCCCCATGGGTCTTACAGTGTAGGGGAGGAGACAGTGAACCAGTGAATAAAGACAGGTGTATTGAAGAAAGTCAAACTGGGTTTTGTGAGGGAAAGGGACTGCAGGTGGGAGTGGCCAACTGGATTTCGATGCTCAGCAGAAGCTAGAAGGCTTCTCTCAGGAAGGACATTTGAACTGAGACCCGAATATCAAAGAGGAGCCTCCACATGAAGGTGGCAGGCCAAGTATTCCACCCAGCCAGGGCAGCAAGTACAGCAAGTGCTGAGGTGAATGTGGGATGTGGTGTGACTGGAGTGCAGTGGGGTTTGAGAAGTGATGGAAGATGGAGGAGATGAGATCAAAGAGAAAACGGGCCAGGCCCTGTGGGGCCAACATCCATGGCGAGGACTTGGGATGGAAGCTGTTGAAGGTCTGTAAGCAGAAAGTGACATGATTGGATTTATATTTTATTTGCGGCCAAAGAATCTTTAGTTGAATTCCTTTCCAGATACTCCCCTTAAAAAATTTTTTTTTCTGTCTCTAGAACAACTGTTGTACCAAGTTACAGAAAGTTTAAGAAGAATTACTAGTTCAATAATTTTTAACTAAGTGCATCAATCTATGGAAATCTTGGGGGGATCAGAGGATTGTCTCTTCCGTAGGAGTAATTAGAATTATGTCAAAGCCCTTATTACCTACAATTATATTTGCTGGTGTCTTCAGCAAATGTTTATTGGAAGAACTGTGATCAGTGCTGCATAATGGCTCAGAGCAGAGGTTCTGGAGTCAGACAGACACAGGTTTGAAGCTAGGGACTGCCATTTACTAGCTGTGTGACTTTGGACAAGTTTTTAAACTTTTTCTTCAATAACAGCTTTATGGAGATATAATTCACATACCACACAATCCACCCTTTTAAAGTACACAATTCAGTTTTTGTATATTGCACCATCATTGCTTTCTAATTCAGGACATTTTTTACCATCCTCTGTACCCATTAGCAGTCATTCCCCATTTCCTCTCCCCTAGCTCCTGGATCTATGGATTTGTCTATTTTGGACATTTCATATTTCATATAAATGGAATAATGTGATGTGTGGTCTTTTTTGTCTGGCTTTTTTCACTTAGCATAATGTTTTCAAGATTCACCATGTTATCACATCTATCAGTCCTTTATTCCTTTTTATGACTGAATAATATTCCATTGTATGGATATATTCTTAAGCTTTAGTTCTTAAGTTTTAGTTTCCTTCTTACCCTGTAGGTTGTTGAAAGGATTCAATGAGATAATGTGTGGTACTTACATGTGCCATGCTAATTGGAGGGACAGTTTCCAAACAGATATTTGTAGTTATGATTGATTATTCTTACTGCAACAAAGCAACATTGGGCTGGGTGTGGGGGATTCAGCATGGGAGAATAGAGTTACTGATTTCATGTAGTTTATGTTCTAATGAGAACAGCACAACAAGTCTTATAAAAAGAAGTACTATTCTTCCATTTGCTTTCAGTCAGTTTTTTTTTTTTTTTTTGGACTTTAATAAATGAGAAGGAGTTGGTACATTATACAGTCTTTTCCCTGCTAAAAGTGGATTGAAGAAAAAGCTGGAGAAAAGTTGGCAGGTCCCTAGTTGATGTGTGTTCAAGGTAAAGAGCATGAAGAATTCAGATAACATACTTCTATTGAGTTGAAACATTTTTGTGGTAGATTTGGTACTACTTTTGTCCTGCAATTGCTTACAATGCATCTATTTTTTTCAACAAGTCAATTTTATTGATACATATTAATAAAGACATACAATTCATTGAAAATAGATCATCAGTGGTATTTGGTGTTATCACATAGTTGAGCATTCATCACCTCAATCATCATTAGAGCATTTTCATTATTTCAATAATAATAATAATAAGCAAAAACAAGAAAATTCTTCACCTCTCGATCTTTCTATGCTTCCCCTGCTGTACATAGCTGCTATTTCTGGCTATTCTTACACAATTGCTTATTTATTTATTAGGCAGTTTTTTAAGATATATTCATATACCATATGATCTATCCAAAGTGTATAATCAGTGGCTTTTAGTATAATCACAATGTTGTGCATTCATCACCTCAAAAAATTTTAGAACAATTTCATTCCTCCTAAAAGAAAAACTCCATACCCCTTAGCATTCCTTCCCCAGCCCTGCATAACCACTAGTCTAACTTCATCTCTATAAATTGATTTATATTTACATTTTATATAAATGGAGTCATACATTATGAAGTACTTTGTGTCTGGTTCCTTTGACTTAGCATAATTTTTTGTCTGATATTAACATCTAGTATTAACATATATTTGTTCAATTTCAAAGAAAAACAATCTTATATACACAATTTTACCCATATTCATATTTCACATATGGTTTCCTTATGTTATACAGTCCCATATGTATTTTTTTTTTTTTTTGGTTTCCTTTTAGTAATATACATGGCCTTAGACTTTCTCTTTAAACCCCTGTTCATACCCATATAATAGTACTGCTAGTTATGTTGACAGTACTTATATAACTGCTAGTTATATAAGACATTATGTTGGGCTTTCACCTTTTCTATTCATTTCCAAAGATTAACACATGTCCTTTTTACCACTTCTGTACAAGTTAACCCTCAGCTTTCCAGTCTATGACCTCATTCTATTTTCCAGTGACCCATATTCAGGTTATTAACTCCATCAGTTTATACAATATATTTAGTTCGTAGTAGTGCAGTCATACAGTATTTGTCCTTTTGTGACAAGACGTCTATTAAAGAAAATGGAAAGACTTGTAAGCAGTTGAATATTTGGATGTTTAATTTCCCAGGCCATCTGACAAGTCCAGTGTGAATGTTCAGGCCTTCAGCATCATCTCCTGCTTATCAGAAGTGAATCCTGCACTCCTTCTGGCCTGTATTCAGATCAGAGAGGGAAGAATTCTCAGGGTGCATCAAGTGTGAAACCTTCCTGGTTAATAACGCCTCAGCATGTTCCTCAGTTTTCCTTAAGTATCTGGAACACTACTTTGGATGAGAGAATGTGGGGGTCTTAGAAGTCTCTCTTGTATATTTATCTTGAATGATGCCCAGGAAGAGCTTGGATTGGATGAAATCAATGTAAGACATAGGTGTTTGGTGGCCATAACCTAAAACTGAGGTGTGGACCTGAGACTTGAAGAGTAAGGACTTTGCCTCGTTAGGGTCCAAGTGAACTGAGAGAAGCAACTCTGGCATTGGACTAAGGGTTTGGGGGAAGTGCTAAAAACTGTTGTTATTATTGTAAAGCCTGTGCTAAGCTAAAATTATCATGCCTGTGTAATTTTTAGCTGTATGTGATTTGCATTTCATATTCAAGTTTCATAGGTTTGAGCAGAGGATTCTTTCATGGATGGTCTGCTGTAGGAGAAATGCAGGGGTAGACTGTGGACAAAATAGGGTCATCTTTGGAGGATGCCATCCTCTCTCTCTCCATTTCCCCGAGAGGGTAATGGCTGAGGAGTAATTCCTAAGCAGTGCCTCAGATAAGGAGGACACCACTGGAGAGGTATAACCCTATAATGGAGAAACCCTTTGCTCCTCTCCCTGCATTCTCATTCCCCCCCACCCCCGCCCCAGGGAAGAGGACCCCATGGAACCTTCTCCTTCCTTAGGAAAATGCTGGTGAAGGACTCCCACCCTTCTCTACACTCACTGCTTGCTCTTCCCTGGAGGGAGGAAGGACAACAGGGCACAGCCTGACCTCCATTGGCTCATGAACGTGGCGTTAATAGACAGGGTTACTTTATCTGAACTGATGGAACGAGGCTGTGTTAGCCCCTTAGACTGAGATTCCTGCTCCTGAATGAGGTGGGGACTCCCTGGTGCTTCTAGGTTACACTCAGCAATTAGAGCAGACAGGTGCCTACTTTCATTGTCCTGCCTCCTACGCTGAATTAGCCTATTTTTGTGGGCTCACTGGAATGCCCCTCTTTAGTCTAAGGTTCCAGCTACATTCTCTGATTTCACTTGATCAGGAAGCTTGTGTTTGGGGCTAAATAACTTGTCCTGTTTGGCTCCATCCTTTTATGTGCATACTTTTTTGGCCAGAACCTGAAGTGGTAACTAGCAACCCAAATGAACTCAAACTAACCCCAGGGGGAGATATCTGGATTTGGCCTTGGGAAGAAACATGTGTGGACAGTGGTGATATTTGACATTGGGTCATCAGGCATCTCTGAAAAGGAAAAACCAATGTAGTGTCCCCAGTTCAGAGAAGTACACAGAATACCCCTCTATGCAGAGATTATTGCACTGATTTGCAGTGATGCATTCCTTCACCCAGGGATGGCATTTGAGGTGTGTGATGATGAGGCTGTGCAGAAGAAGGGTGCGTGAGGGGAGAATGCGAGGACTCGGGCATCCCAAATGTCTTAGTGTCTCTGCATGGAGAAGGGTGGTTTCAGAAAAGTGTTAAATAAGAATAAAGGTGGGATGAAAAGGCTGCATCCAGCAATGCATCCAGTAAGGCAGTTCCTGGTTTAGAAAAATATTTTTGTTCTTATTTTCTGGAAATCAGAGGTGTTTGGTTTAAGATGAATATCTGGAAATGCTGATTTAAAGAAATATATGCACACAGTAATTTGCTCATTAAAAGTAGTTCATGAAGTGCTTTTGAAAGAAGAAAACAGCCATATTGATGTAGTTCCATTTAGGTTAAATAAAGAGCACAACTTTTCTGCTAATTGGCAGGGGTAATTCATTCTTCATTCAGTGAGCAAACATATATTGAGCATCTAGTTTGTGTATAATACTGTGCTAAGCAACAAAGGAATTCAGAGCTGGCTAAAAGAATTCCTTCTCTCCAAGAGCCCATACTAGAGAAATGAGTTTAGAACAGGGGTTCTTAACAAGGAATCCATGAACTTGAACTGAAATTCAAAAAACATTTTTCTTGTGGGCACGTGTTGGTGCAGGCGTGATACATTTATTAAATAATCCACAGTATCTTGTGGACTTAGTAAGGGGTCTGTTTTTTTCACCTGACTGGCAAAGGGGTCTGTAGAACAAAAAAGGTTATGAACCCCCAGTTTAGAACATTTCCAGATAGCCTTAAAATATGACAGAAAGTGATGAGGGAAGGTTTTATGCGGGAGGTGGGATTTTAGGTTCGTCGGGAAGGATGCTGTCTTGGTTTTGGTTCCCTGGTAGCAGACCCTGAGTCCAGGGTCTCAGGAAATACCTGTGGGGGAGTGGAGTAGGGGTAGTGAGGTAGGGAAGAGAAAGGAGCAAATGAAGGCTGAGTTCTCAAGCTGCTTACTACTGTGGGCAGGTGGGGCTCATTCCCACTAAGGAAACATGGGAGACTGGAGATTCTGTAGAACATGCCAGAGAGTTATCCAGCTGAAGGGTAAGGAAGCTGGATGTTTATCCACCAATTGCCAATCCATTATTGGTTGAGGCCCGCACTGGGGGCACTAACTCTTTAGTACTTCTGGCATACTTGATTCTGGGCAGAGAAAAGTTCTTCAGGCCAAGAGTCTCAGGCATTTGCAGCCAAGCTGCCTTCATTTTCCAGGTGAATGCTCAGGACATGTCAGAGTCTGCTACAGGTGCTTTAGATTGTCGTAGATGTGGGAGGAAGAAGGGCCTTCCACCAATGGGAAGATGAGCAAAGGTGTGGGATCAGGAAAGCATCCAACTCCTGATGTGAGTGAAGACTGATGCACCCACTTCACTCAGAGAAGCTTGAATGGTCAAGCAGCCGATGGAAGGCAAACTATTTCCTGGCTTGTAAGAGGAGAATTTCAGCATTTTGCTGAATGCTTTTTTTCGGTGCTGCAGATTTTGAGATCTGAAATGATGTTTGGATTGTAAGAAGAAACGTGGAGGAAAATGAGGGCCCCCATCCCAGTTTTTGAGCAAATGGAACCAGGAGTGAAGAGCTGTGACAGGAGAATAGGGAGAAGCAAATTCACCTGTACTGCACCCCTAGGTCGCGGTGTCATTGTCTTACCTATTCCTGGGCTTGTGAATTTGTGTATGTCCTGAACCCTTTGGCTGGCCCTGTGCATCAGTGCTGATCTTTGGTTTCTCTCCTACTATCTGCCCATTGGTCTCACTGCCTGAAATTCCTCTTGCCCACCTGGGTGAGGGAACTCGAGAGAGCACCATCCTGGGAATTAGGAGCCAACATTTCCAATCTCAGTCCTGCTGCTAAGATTGCGACCTGGGGCACACCTTCTGGGTTTTAGGCTGCAGGTTGTTAGACTAGATGATTTGTAACATTGCTTTCCATTTTACAATCTGTGTCTTTTGATGCTGCTAAATCATAGACAAATGCTTTATTTCTTAATTTAAACAGTCTGTCAAAGGAAGGCTTTCTACTATAGTAGCACTAATGGTGATGGACCCTCTGCTAAGCCCTTTACCTATATTTTCCTATTTAAATTCCTTTAATAGCCCTATGAGGGAGATGTAATTATCCCCATTTTACAACTGAAGGACCTGAGGCCTGGAAAGAGCCTGTTAAATATTGAGATTCCAGCACAGGCTGTCTATTCTGGAGTCCTCTTCACTGCCATTGTTGTGGTTGCAATATTGAACTATACATTTACAAGTGAGCTGAGCGTAATTCTAACAATTGGCCATTTGTTACCATTAAGTGTGAAAAAAGACTCTAACCATATTTTAGTCAATTTAACAATATGAAGAAAACACAGAAGGTCCCCATGGGATTTAAAATCATCCTTTTGGTTGAGCAGGACCATCCTAATTCGTTTATTGCCTACTTATTGCAGCATTAAGCTGCTGCTTGTTAATGGGTAAATCTGTTTGTCTCTCGTAGGTAATAATCCTACTATAATTTCCAAGGGCTGTTTTGAGAGATAATGATCTCTTTTGCATTTAAGTACTTTAGGAAGGGTAGAACTATTTTGGAAGTTTTGAAAAAGTTTTGCGATAATAAGGAATTTTAAGAGATAGGCAAAGACCCTCAAAGCTGCTGTGAATATTGATCACTAGTATGCCATGTACAATATGAATATCACATTTTTTATGTCCTGGAGACCCAGTAGTATTTTAAGCTTTTCAGCCTTGGCACAGATGAGGCATCCTTTCCTGTCTTGCTCTAACACGTTTTGATTCCATAGTTCTGGGTAGCTCTTCGTTTTACTTTTTTTCCCCCTCTCTGATCAGCTGAGTAGATATCAGGTCTCCTTTAGGCATTTCTGGTTGAAGAGTTAAACCTATCTGGAGACTTTGGATGTCATTATCATTTGCATTTGATGGTCCATCTTTATGCTGGTAGGGCAAGTTCAGAAATTCTTGAAAAAATTTAAAGTAAAAATCAAAATTGCCTAAATTTTAGTAGGCTCTAGTTCTAATTATTTAGGGTATATACCCCACTACTTTCAAAAATGGTTTGAGAATGGCTTTCACTATTAAATGTATCAATAACAGGAACATTAAAAAGTAAAATCACAGCTAAACCTTTGGGATTTAGAGACTGATTCTTGATTCCATGGATGGACGAGATCGAGTATAACTCCTGGGGTGGTGGGAGACAGTGGCTGTTTGTGCTCTCACCCTGCAGTAAGAGGCTTTCCTATCCCCCCTCCTGTTCTATTAATAGTCATTATAGGTGGATGGACACAGGGAGATTAAACACCAGGCCGAAGAAACCATGAAGGACAGAGAGTTAGATTTAGAGTTTCTAGATTCCAAGAGGAGAAGACTGTGACTGCCCAGAAAAGAAGAGACTCTGGTTACATCCTATAGCATCTAGGAGGGAAAAAAAGGCATCTAAGAATTTCTCGCAAAATCAAAGGGATGTAACAGTCAAAGGGATCATCATTATACTGTTTCATTGCGCTGTTTATCTAATCTAGGATACAAAAGATGTCTAGTGAATCAAGAGACTATTTCTTGACTGATGGATTAAAGGAGACCTTTTGCAGGTGTCCACTCCAAGCAGAATGTGTGTAAATAAAAAGTGAACTTGGTTCTTTCTTCAAATCACTTTTTGGTCTTTTAAAGACAGATTAATGTATAAAAATTGCAGCAGAAGTTAATCATGACAAAAAATTGAGACGCAGAGAGGATTAGATGTTACTAGGAATCTGAGATGAGTTAATTACAGTAGTTGAATTTAGATTTTACTTTTCTGACAGTTAAGCGAGAAAGGCAATACACTGGGTTTTATAATTTTCATTATCTGATAAAAGATTTTTATCTGTCTCTCTACAGATTTAAATGTTTTCCTGTCAAGGAGGATTTTATCCTTTTGGCCCTGATGTTGTAGGACATTCAATAGTAGCGTAATGGTTCATGTCTGCAACCATAGTTTTGCGAATGACCAGAAATGTTGCTTAAATGAACTTCTCATATTGGCCCTCTGTATTAGTCAAGTGCGTAAAGTTCTCTTTAACCTCAGTGAATTGATCAATAGGTTTCCATTGTTTGAAGCTTTTTATGAATCATTCCAAGCACTTTATTGTACAAATGTTTATTGAGTGCTTGCTAAGTGCCAGACAGTTTGGGAGCCTCCAGAGAGAAACCCTTCCCTCATGAAGCTTACTTAACAGGAATTTAGATTATAAAGTGGCTAAGTGCTGTGGTGGGAAAACACAGGATACTTTTAGCCCACAGGAAAGGGCACCTAATCTAGATTAGGGGTGGGAGTGGATAGAGCGCTAACTGTTTATGTGGTTAAATGTCTAAGCTCAGACCTCAAGCTTGTTTATGAGTTGGAATTTGAAGGGGTTAGAGAGTGTGAAGACTTGAAGATACCCGAGAGCACTGGGCATGGAGTGAGAGACAGTGGAGAGATTAGCAAAATTACACAGCCACTGTGTGGCAGAGCTGGGATCAGAACCAGGAATATGTTTCCAAAGCCTTTGAGAGGACATTTTTCAGTGATAAAGAAATCCGATTAAAGTTAAGTTTGAAGTTCTACAAAGGTGAATTTTAGAGAAATAAAACATTTTTATCTCTTCTCTCACATCTTGCTTTGCTTTCACTGTTCTTCTTCACTGTATAAATTTAACCCTGAACATTAATTTATTAAATTTCCTTTTGTTGTTGTACAGATTTATATAAATTGAAGGCTACGCAGATAAAAGGCTCATTAAGTTTCTTATCTGTTGCCAATAAGACTTGTGTTATTTCTTGAGCCTTTTCTTTGATGATTCATAGATTAGAATCGTGTACAGTCATTTTCTCTTATTTTTAAGATTAATTGTAAAGATTGCCACAGCCCTCTTTAATATTGATTCTTACTCTGGCTTATTATGATTTGTTTATAAAAGTGTTGTGCTGAAAAAAAAAGGGGGTGTAGATTAAGTTTATTGAGCTAAAGTTGCATTAATGCAGGAGTAGCACCAAAAGAGGTTTCTGCTCAAAAGGATGAGCTGAGGGAGCAGCTTATATGGCTGCTTGAGACAAAGGGGAGGTGTGGGGAAATGGGGAGGCGTGAGGGAGACATGGGTTATGATGTGAACCCCAGGAACTTCGGGGTTGGGGGACTGTCCCGGCAGGGTGTCCTTGAGGCCCAGTTTGTTAATTAGCAACCAGGACGTCGGTATAAAATTGTGGCCATCCAGTGAAGATTAGCAGACTTTGGTAGTGTCAGCCTGATTTCTTTATTGTAGTTCTTCCTTCTGGGCAGGGGCAGGGGCAGGGGCAGGGGCAGGGGCCTTTGTCAGTACTGCAAAGGATCACTGGTATGTCAGCCTGCTTCAGTTAGCCTTTGTTTCTTCCTTGTAATCCCTAGAAAAAATGGGAGCTCAAGCAAATCAAGATGGTTAGTAAAATCACTTATCATTTCAATTTCACAATCCCTCCCAAGTCTGGCTAGTTTGGGGCTCTAAGGACGTTACTCTAAAGCTGCAGGGGACAGGAGAAGGAGTTGGGTGGCTTTGAGGTGCTGTGCGATGAGGTTGGTAATGATGCAGATGGAAAGGGTACGAGGAGGAGGATGATGCCTAGCGCAGAAACCCCTTAACTGATTCCCGCATGTCTCTTGGTTGCTGGTTTAGGCTATGAAGCCATTTGCCTTGTGTGAACATTTCCTGGTTGTTGGTCTTGACCTGCCCGGTGGTGTTGATCCAAGTATGACAGGATGTGTTGGCAACAGCACAGATGCCTTCTCATCTAGCTCTTCTGAGAGACCTGTCAGTGGGGAGGATGAGATGGTTCTAAGCCCAGCCATGGCCTAGCCCTAGTCCTGGGCAGCGGGAGGAGAGATGGCACTTGCCAGGCTCCGCACTCACCGCCAGAGGAGGGGGGTCTTTTATGGGGCATATCTACGTACAGTGGGGGGCTTTTCCAAGGAATGCAGTGAATTGCTCAGGAACCAAAAGGACAGGAAACAGATCCTAAAGGAACAGATGTTTTCGGCAAGGCTGGAAGGGTTTAGTGATAGAGGAGTGACTAGGCAGTTTGGGGACAAGAGCTGTTGTTACAACCAGTTCCTGAGCTTGCCATTTTAACTCCTCAGGAATGCTGCTGCAATTGGGGGAGGAAAGAACTGGAGGGATTGGGGGGAGAAAATGCAAAGCCATATATGCTAAAATCCACCCATCCCACAACTCTTACAGTCTTCCTGCCACCTCTTCTGCAAAAGGCGCTGAGTGTGGAATGGGGGGCTTATAAATGGTGGTGCTGTGATATAAGACCACAGCTACAACAAAAACAACAAGACACGCAATTATAGGGGTTCTTGGGCTCTCGGAGTTGCCACTTAGAAGGGTGGCTCTTATCCTAAAGATAATAGAAGGATATTCTAGGAGAGTCCAGAGATGCCAGATGCTGGCACGTATCCGCACTTCCAACAGTCCGATTGATTGTGGGTAGTTGCTCCAGTGGCAGCCCAGTCAAGCAGACTTTAGAAGAAGCCTAAGGGCACAAGCACGAATGTTTAGTAGGTGCCTGGAGAGCAAGGTTTTCTCCAGTGAGTAAAATAACAGTGGAACCTTTTCCCATAGGCCCTAGGACATTTGCTTAGATGGGCAAGATCCAGACTCACAATACCACACATTAACCTTCCATAGGAGCAGGCCCTAATGCCAGTTGTTTCTTTAGGCTCTACCCTCATCACTCTGGCCAGTATTGCCCCTGTTGATATGTCCTTTGTGCAGCTGACATACTGTAGTACCATCAGCCCTCAAGAGGACGGGAAGGTTGGCTCCATGTTCCACCGGCCTGTTGTGAAGTGCCCTCTGGCACTGTGAAACGGAGCTAGTCTGAAGGCAGTGTCTACTGCAGGGCTAAGGGGACTGAGCCATTGTCAGCTGGCAGAGCCACAGCAGTTGTCAGCAGCAGCCTGCTTCCATCCACTTTGGGGGCATGACCGGGGGATGGAGCTGATAACCTTGATTGTTTGAGAGGCCGCAGTGGCCATGCCAGTAACTCACATGGAGAGATGCCATGTGTGGTAGTTGGTACCTGGTTTAAATGCACATGTCTATTTGCCAGTCCTTTTAAGGGTATGTTGGTTTTGTGCACATGCCCACTGCTGTAAGGCACTGAGTGCTGCTGGAGCCGTTAAAGGCCTCACAATCGTGTATCATATGAGCTAGGTCAGAATATTTACTAGGGATGCCTAGCGCCTTAGCCAGGCAGCACCCCGTGGTGGCTCCTCCACGGCCACTCTCTTTGTGTAGCCCTAGGGCTGATGCTTCGTCACTTTTAGAACTGGCTAACTTTAACTCTGGGTTCCAGGTGTCATACAGATACTTAAAAAAATTCTAGGGAGCTATTAGGTTATATAACAAGAGTAAAGCATCTCAGGATTTAGAAATAACAATTAGAAATCAGAGTCCAAGAATAAATGTGACTGTTGCAAGAGCTTACAATCTAGGCCCTAATTTCCTTAAATAAAGCTGTTTCTAGAGATCATTAACCACAACATATAGTAGAAGTTTTTCATTTTTCACTTTTACACCTTTACCCAAGATTATGTTAATCAACAGGTATTTTACCTCAGCAGTACAGGAATAACTGTTTCCTGATTATTTCATGAAAACCTAAGATTCCCAATGGAATCAAGATTATCTTCCCACTACCACCACCTTAATATGCAGATTGAGGTGGCGTCTGACATGTTTCTCTGTTATTAAGTTACTTTTTG
>JAQZBX010036159.1:0-24286 GCA_029593785.1 Cabassous unicinctus
TAGAGCACAAGGCACTTCCTGGGGAAAGATTTCTCCTCCTTCTGAGCCTTTCCTATCTCAGAATTTCTATTATGCCCTTGGCCTGTCTATCCACATTCTCAGTAACATTAAGTAGCTTCTATGGTACTTAATCAGGAGGCAGCAAAATCCTCAGCTGGGGAATGGGGATAGCCGTTCTGCTGCCGAGGGCCATCTATATGAAATTGAAATTGCAGGTGACTTATTAGAGATTGTATATGTGCTGAAAACCCAGTATTTATCACAACTACTATAATATCTAGAAATTATATGACTAACTGATATTACTTTCCCATCATCTTCCACATATCAACATCATTGAAAATTCCTGCCAATTTTAAGAGGTTCAAGATTTTTAGTTTAAGTAAATAGATAGCAGATGTATAATTAATGTCCACTCACTCATTTTCACTAGCTCATTTCCAATTTACTAGAGAATTCCTAATTAAATGCATTTCTCTCATAACTCCTTCTGCCCTTCGCACAGAAGAATCTGCATGTATTTCCTAGTATAAACCAAACATGTTGAAGAAATCTGTTGTTTGATTTACTCATTTAGCCAAGGGTGCTAGATGATATTGACCACTAGTCCCCATTACATTACTACCGTCTGCTTTGACAGTAGAGAGCAGAGGTTCTTAACCAGGGGTCCATGAGCTTGAATTGAAATTCACAAAAAAACATTTTTCTTGTGGGGACGTGTTGGCGAGGGTGTGATATATTTATTAAATAATACACGGTATAGTGTGGACTTAGTAAGGGGTCCATGGTTTTCACCTGACTGGCAAAGGGGTCCGTGGAACAGAAAAGGTTAAAAAACCCTGGTATAGAATCTGCTACACTTATAAACTTCAGTTTGCAAACTGATAATTACGTAAAAGGTACAGCAACACTGTTGACTACCAATTCAAGGCATTTTAGTTTCAGTTATTACATTGGCCTTAGTCTACTAATGTGTTGGCTGGTTTGTCTAGTTTTCAAGCCTTCTACACACAAAAACAAGTTTAACTCAATCACATATAGTAAATACAAAATCAGTGGAAACATAAGAAAAGTTAGTGAAAAGAAGCATAAAATTACAATAGAAATAAAAACGCAGGTAATTTTTTAAGTTTTTACAGTTGTAACATACATGCAACTCAAATTTTCACATTTTAAACACTTTCAAGTGTACAATTCAGTGGCACTGATTGCATTCACAATATTGAGCTACCATCACCAAGATCCATTACCCAAAATTTTCCATCACCTCAAACATCAGGCAATTTTTAAATTAAAAGTGCTGAGAAAATGACAACCACTGCATATGAGAAGGGGGTCAAATGTGTGGTTTTGAAGGGCCACTACACACAACCTATGAGAAGCACTGTTCTAAATTATTGACAATAATCAGCAGGAGAGAAGCAGAAGCAATAAGTAAAATGGAAAAATGTCTCTGAGTATCACACAGTAGTTCTAAAAAGTGTTTGGGAATGTGTGGGCCTATTTGGTTGTCTCAATAATTAGAGAACAGTAATGACATTTTGTGGTATGAGACAGGAAGGCTAAATCCTGCAACATGTAAGCAAGTCCCACTCAATAAAGAATTGCCCTACCAAAATGCCAATATCACTGCCTGTTGTGAAACTCAGGTGGATCAGTAGCAACATGGGATGCTGGGAAGCCTCATGCTAATTCAGGAGTTGGCTGGGGGTTGTTTGAGATCTTAAAGGGTAAGCATGATGAAACTACTGCTTATGAAATTTTATTGAAAGCCATAAAGGGTTCCAAAGATTCAGTGCCAATTTTAATCTACACCACATCAAAGTGAGGGTCAGGCTGGCAAACAGAGACACCAAATCTATAAAATAGTTTCTGGTGACATTGGCAGAGATGATGAAGAAGAGGTGCCCAATTAAAAAAAATCTCTCAGGAAGAATTGTATGCATGGTATTAACGCTTCAAAGGACTGATTCACATCTTTGTTTGGTGGAAGTGCTCCCAAGGACTGTAAGTGTAGTCTCACCGAAGTTTCCTCAGACTTAGAATCAAAGGGAATTATGGAAACCTTGTAGACAGTAAATGGTTTGTAAATTGGAGAGCCTCTCAAATTGGAGAGGGAACTAGAATGCTCTCTACTTCATGTGTCCTCAGGTAATGATGGGACCTCCGGCACAGGTCAGTAGGAGGAGAAGATTCAAACAGTAGGAAGAAAGGCACTATCCAGAGACTCTCCTCTCTTCCAATAAATTCCACCCTGTTGAAAGAGAAGAATACCCAAGAGGTTTCAGTCTTGCCATAGAAATGGTTTGAAATGGATTCCCTTCATAATTGAAGGGAATTTCTCTGCAGGGAGAATTGCTCAGGAAAGGACTTTATTGGCTCCCTGAAAGTAAGAATACAGCAATGGAAGGAGCACCGGCTGGGAGATAATATTGGGAGTGGTTTTGGATCCACAAACATTGACTGGGCATCTGCCATGGGTTTGGCATCGTACTAGGCACTGGGATGTGAGAAGAGGGCAGATAATACAGGCGGAAAACTACCAGATCCAGATCTTAAGAGAAAATTTGTATAAAGCTGTTTATATTTATTTTCTATTTGGAAAGAAAAATAAAGCATTTTAAAGAGAATTATAAAAGTAGCCTTTACTTAAGGAGGTGGGAGAGAAAACAGACACAGGAATGCATTTTGCACATTTGAGTCTTAAGAAAAATCAAGATGATACCAGAAACTGGAGAATGTGGGAAAGGAGGTGGTTCTTCAAAGGGTGTGTATAAATAAGGTGGTCACAAGATAAAGTCATATGGTGTAATATGTTTTTCCAGTTTGTATAGTATCTAACAATCAAACATCCAAGGATGATTTAAGAAAAGCTAATTTATGAAGATGTACAAAGGACAGATGTTGGAAATAGACCTCTAAGGGAAATTTAGACTTGTAAGCAGTAATAAACAGACCCCAAGTGCTCCTGATTCATTGTTAGACGCTCAATTACTCAATCGATTACTCAGGCAAGCCATCAAGCCTTAGTTAGAATTTGGATGGCAAAGAACAATTTGGCAATATATCAGATGTATTTATGTAAATCTGTAGTAAAGGTGCTAGAAAAACACACATCCAACATTAGGAAGCAGTTATACAAGAAACCTGAAGCTGCAAGTTAAACTACTGTGACCTTACTCCCTGTAGTTGGAAGAAGGGGTGTATTTAGGGAAGGATAAAAACAGCCTTAACATAGGGGTGTTGACTAATACTACAAAACTTTGAGGCAGCATGCAGCTTTTTACCTGATTAATCTAAGTGATTAGTTCTTATTTATCAGTGAAAGATTAAGGCCTAACTTCCTTTTCTAATAATCCTCACACATGCACATAGAACAAAAAACAATATCCCCAACCCCAGTAAGGGCAACAAAGATAAGTTTAAAACAGCAAATGTCGAATGGTTGAATGGTTAGGAGAGTCCAATTAGAAACGGAAAGTCAACAGACTAATGTCATAGGTACAAGTATGTACATATTAGTCTGTGTATGATTTTTAGATAGACACATTGGAATATGAGCAAATGCCGATATCAGCCTCATTGGTAATGCTGAGGGGAAATCACGATTAGAGCTTCCAAAATGTCTATATGAAAGAGGTCTTGCCTTAGAATGTCTGCCTTGCCCACAGACTCCTTCTAAATGAGTCACAAGTCACAGCCCCTGCTGAGAAAAGTGGCTCTACATGGTTCCTTAAGCATAAACCACCATGTGGCACCATGTTACACACACACCCCCACTGCCCTTGCCTACAGCCAATTAGCTGTTCTTGGGCACTCGGGGCTATATACTGGCTGTGTTCTCTGAGGTGGTCTGGGGGAGGGCAGGACACTCCCCTCAAGCAAAGGGTGATTTTACTCTCTCAAAATTATGGATTAAAATTACATGAAAAGACATTCCATTGTCACTGGAAGCAGAAGGACAAAGATAAATAAAGAGAAGCAGAAACAAAAGAGAAGCCAAGTCACATCCACGGCAAAGCACAAAAATGAAGCTCAATTAATTCCTGTTGCCGAGAAACTAGCAATTTCACCTGTCCATTCTAGCTGCCTCTTCCATTCCTGAACAGGCTTCCAATTTCCAAACTATGCTCCAGATCCTAGAAGTTTAGTGTAAGAATATTCCCGAGAATCCTTTCTCTCACATTCCAACAGTCACTATTACAATCAACCACATCCCCTTGAGGTAACCTACATTGCTCTCTTTCTTTCAACCAAAGGATTCTTACACATGGAGCTCCTAGGTCTCCGAGCCATTAGCTTCTGGAACAGGCACACTGACTCCACTTGGACAATAACTGCAGTTACAGCACATTCAAGTATTTGCATTTCCATTGACCTTTCTGATGTAAAAGTGCATATTTTCCATTACTCCCTGATACCCTTCATTTTCCTTCACTAAACTAAATGTCTCCATTTAGATTTTACTCCACATATTTCAATTCTCTCCAAAGGAATTTGCTGTTGTTTGTTTGTATTTTGTTTTAGTTCCAGGATAAAGTGACCAATCCTTTAAGGGATAAAGTGAGCAACTGATTTTGATTTTCCTTAAGTCTTAGCCTTAGTGGTGGGGAAGGGCAGTGAAGGACAGAGTAGAAGGAGTAGTGGGTGGAGAGAAGAAGTACTAAGAGGCATCTTTAAAGTGTTTGTGAACCAAGCTTTGCCAGCCCCCACTTGCACCTTTTCTGGGTTTTTCAAGAGCTTGGGGAAGAGAGTCAGAACATCAACAACCACCATGTGCTCAGCAGACTTACCTCACTCACCACCATCCTAGGGGATAGAAACATCTCCTTTAATCTTATAAAAAATAGTATACCTCTGGACACACTTCAGCAAATAAAATGGGAATATTTATAATAAGGTGAGCCCTTCCTTAATAAAACAAATGAAGAGAAATTACTAAAATCCAGCAAGGGGGAAAAGACCTAGACCCCTGAAGAATAATTTGAAGATAATATTCATTCAATCAACAAAGATCTATTGGCATCTGTTTGTCAAGCTTTGCAGTACACCTTGTTGTGAATAAGACACCACCCCAGCCCTTAAGGAAAAGATGGTCTATTGGAAGAGAAAGCCAAGTAAACAAGTAAATGATTGCAATACAGTGTGATACATTCCATAATAGAGATAGGTGCAATGTGCTATGTGAACACAGAAGAAGAAATAAACAGTTCAGAGGGAGATAGGGAAGAGGAGGGAAAAATGTTTTTTTTAAAAAGGCTTCACACTTTTTTCTGGAATATGATGTAAGAGGTCACTAGACTGGCAATGAAATAAGCATATTCATATAAAAGCATGAACAAAGGCATGGAGATACAGAGATTTGAATGGTGTTTGGAGAATGGCAGTGGCCCATAGTGACCAGAATGTAGGGTAGGAAGGACAATGGCAGGAGAGGAGAGGAGGCTGGCTGGCCAGGCATGTCCAAGATGGGTCTCAAATGCCACACTAAGAATATCAGATCTTATCCTGCAGGCAGTAGAAAATCATGCAAAGTTTATAACTAAAGGAGAATATGATCAGACCTGCAGTTCTGAAAGCATCCTCTGGTTTTAGTGTGAAGAACAGAATAGAAAGCAGAGGACGGAATGCTGGAAGCAGATGCTGGAAATAGCTAGAGACAAATAAAGGGGAGTCTCGACCAAAGAAGAGGAAAAAAGTGAGGCGTAGGAGAGGGAAGAAGAGATGAGAGATTTCAGAGAGAAAATTGGACAGAAACATCAGTAGATTTAACTAGAAGATGACTTTTGTAAATTGAAAGAAATCAAAGTTTCAGATTGCAAAGGGGACCATGTAGTAATTTCAGCAGCAGGTCATAAATCTCACAATTTGAGATTATTGGAGAATGGAGAAGTCACCTTCTTTGCCAAATAGACCAATCCCTTTCCCACCTTAGAGATTGTCAACCCTTGCTTAATTGCAGTCAGCTGGGCAGAAAATCTCTTCCAGGAAGTAACAATAGGAGCAGAGGTGTTAATTACATACCTCATTTGTCTCCACTATTAGCGTTACTTCTTCATACAGTCCTTCTAAACACAGTGGTTACTTAACAACCTGGCTAAGCAAACAACTTTCACTCCAGCAGATATTCATTCATGTATCAATCAACAAACATTTACTGAGCACCTACTATGTATGTATGCAGGAATAATACTAGGCCCTAGAAACCCAATGGTGAATAAAACAATACAGATTACTTCCTTGACTGCGATTTCAGTTTAATGGAAGAGAGAGATCATTAGAGCAGCATTTCCAAAACAGTGTGTTAAGTGCTGTAAAGGGCAATAGTTCCTGTAATTCTGACCCAGTAAATCTAGGGAGGGGACTGAGATTGTGTATTTCTGACAAACTCCCAGGTGGTGCTGATGCTGCCAGTTCAGGGGCCACATTCCAAATGGCAAGGGTACCATGCAAATACACATTAGAATCACGTAACCCAGCCTAGGGCATTCTCATTTGATGAAACTGAAAGAGAAATTGGCAGGAGAATGAAATCCCCCACATTTCCCAAATTTCATTTGAACAATCTCAGTTAAGGACAGAAAGAAGAAACAAGAACCACACAAAGATAGCTACTTGCAGAACTCTGATGGGACTGAAATTAAAAATCAGGGCTCATCTATGAGCAAGGTGGAACAGAAAGACTGTGTCCACACTTGAGATCTCAAGCAGACATGTGGAACCAGAGCCATGAAAATAGAAAACAAGGACCAGGACAAAGCAATCCCCTGGTTACTCAGGCTAGGGACATTGCCCATAGTGCCATGAAGAGGGATTGATATATAATACCTTTGTCCACTTATACTTATGTTAGCTATTCTATAAATTAATGTAGTTATCCCATGGGTTCATCTCTTCTCAACTAATCCTTTTGCTGTTCAAATTAAATCCCTAGTTTTTAAAGATCCTCTTCAGTCATCATTAAAGAGAACAATGGAGAGAGCCAAGTGGCTCAGTGGTTGGGTGCCAGCCTCCCACATATGAGGTCCTGGGTTCAATCCCCAGTCCCAGTACTTAAAAAAAAAAAAAAAATGATGGAGCTAAGAGAATTTAACTGACATGGTCCCTGAGTCCACACAAACACTTAGGCTGTCTTTTTTACATGAGATGAAAAGGCCAAGAGAAAGGCAAAGGAAATAGTAACGGGAAGGAAAGACAGAAGTAAGTTGTTCCAGTGTCTTTAGTCTTCTTCACACCTGACTATTGGACATTGCAAATTCAGAGGTCCTAAAAGATGCAATAGCAAGACACAAAAAGAAAGCAGCTAATTTGGAAACATCAATAAAAGACCCCTCCCCAATGTTCTTTACTTTGCATTTGATGCAATATTAAGACTCTAAAATGTGTGCTTAAGGTTCAAGAATCGATTCCTGTACCATTAACGGAAGACATTTAAGCATGCACCCAGGTCAGGACCCTGACAAGAGCCCGCCTATCCTCCAGGGTTCCACCAGGCCATATTCCGTGAGCTTTACAGTTCATTACCTTCCAGGGACGCTGTAATTCTCAGCATGATGTGTCCTGGTAAAAGCCTCAACACTAAGGGTGAATCCCAGGTGAGGAAGTATATCATACCTCCTCATTAAAAGCTTTGGCCCCACACTAGCAAGAAAAGCCAGGAAACATGGTCTTTATTCCTTGGATTTTGTTTGATTGGTAAACACAAATTATCTTACAGGATATTTCTGAAAATCAAACCTTAACACCATAATATTCTCCGGGCCTTTCTCACACTTGCTCTTGATGACATTCAGCCAGGGCTAGCCCAGTAAAGGAGTTAAGATAAGTGTGAAGTTTGTTTCCTGTGCCCCTCATGCCTTTGAAAATCATCAGGTGCCTTCCCTGTAGCATTCACCCTGGACCAGCAGCCCATGCTCAGAAATGATTTTCTTTTTCTGCTCCTCTGGAAAGAGCTCCCTCAATAGTTTGGGGAATTTCTCCTGCCCCCATTTCATGGGGCTCCAGGGAGGTTTTCAACTACAAGACTGTGCTACTAACAAGGAGTGGGCATGTGACCAAGGCCTGGCCAATCAGAGTTTTTTCCTGCAGTGTTATTCTCGATCATTGGAAGCTGTAAAAATGGAAAACCATAACTGCAGGTAATGAGGCCAACACAGAAACAGAAAATGAGAGTTGGAGATATGGAGAATGCCATAAGGGGATTTAGAAGAGGTAATTCCTTCCACTTCCAAAATCTTACGACTCTTAAAAATATATTCATGAATAATGGTACTTTAATAAGCTACTTTTCCCAGGTAACAAATTTGGAATTAAGTTGGCACTTACTCTGGTAGAATGAAAAGAATACTGGGCATGGAGTCAGACAACCTAGATTTAAATCTCCATTCTACCATTTATTACCTGAGTTTCCTTGGGAAACTTGTTTAATCTCTCAGAGTGTCAGTTTCTTCATCTTCATTAAGGATACAAAGGCTTACTCTCCAGATTATGGTGAGATAATACTCAAAAAGTGCTTGGTGGGGAGCAGATGTAGCTCAAGTGGTTGAGTGCCTGCTTCCCATGTACCAGGTCCTGGGTTCAATCCCCAGTACCTCCTGGAAAATAAGTAAATAAAAGTGCTTGGTGAACTACAATGGCCTTAAATGTGTGGGAGGGAGAGAGAGAGAGAGAGAGAGTTTGAAGGGGATGGAAGTGAAATCAGAAAATCTCTAAAACTGCCTAGGATAATGCTGAAAGTCAACTATACACAGTCTACACCCCCACCCCTGGAACTGTAAGTGAATTCTATGGCTGACTTTTGATTAAACACAATGAAGAAAGGGAGGGGGTAAGGGGAGTGGAGGAGAAAGGGGGAGGGAAGGGGGAAGGAGGGAGGAGGGAGGAGAAAGGGAGGGAGGGGTAGAGAGGGAAGAGCTGATAATCAAATCTGATATTCAAAGAGTTCTATTTTGATAAATAATTTGAAGAAATAAGACACACATTGTCTGGAAATTGCACAGCCCTTTTAATCCAAGATCTGATTTGATCAAGGGAGCCCTTCAGTGGCTGATAGAATACACCTAAATTCTTCTATTCTGTTCTCAGTGGTCCTCTCAAAAGAGTAAATAAAGCCTCATTGTCATGCTATAACATAACTAGAAAAGACTGTGGAGAACATTTACTCAGTCTCCCATATTTAGAACACTCAACAACAGAAAAACAAATAGCCTAATTTAAAAATGGACAAAGGACTTGAATAGACATTTCTCCAAAGAAGATACAAAAATGGCCAATGAGCACATGAAAAGATGCTCAACATCATTAGGCATTAGGGAAATGTAAATCAAAACCACCATAAGATACTACTTCACACCCACTAGAATAGCTAATGTTAAAATAATGGAAAATAATAAGTGCTTATGAGGATGCAGAGAAACAGGAACCCTCATACATTGTTGGTGGAGATTTAAAATGGTGCAGCTGCTAAGGAAAACTAGCAATTCCTCAAAAAGTTAAACTTAAATGTGGCAATCCCATGTCTATGCACAGTACATAACAAAAGAATTAAAAGCCGGAACTCAAACAGATATTTGCACATGGGTGTTTTTAGCAGCACTTCTCAAAAGATGGAAGCAATCCAAATGCCCATCAACCAATGACCAGAAAAACAAAATGTGATATATGTATACAATGGAATACTATTCAGCCATAAAAAGGAATGAAGTTCTGATCCTACTAACAACATGGATGAACCTTGAAGACTTCCTGTTGAGTGAAATAAGCCAGACTCAAAAGGACAAATATGGAATGATCTCACTGATGTGAAATAATTAGACTAAGCAAATTCATGAAGACAGAAAGTAGATCACAGATTACCGGGACAGAAGAGAGTCAATGTTTAATGGATGCAGAATTCCTGTTTGGGATGATGGATTTTTGATGGTGGGTAATGGTGATGATAGCACAATATTGTGAGTGTAATTAATGCCACTGAATTGCACACTTGCAGGTGGCTAAAATGGGAAATGCTATGCTGTACGTGTTTCCACAGCAGAGAGAGAGATACGGAAATGGAGGCACCAATAGACTGTATATACAAATTTCAAAAGTTGGAAATCATATTTTTTTAATGTAATACTTTATATTTTTCCTAAGAGTGTCAAAATTCAACAATTTCCATTTCAACATAAATAAGATTTACTCACATTTCAAAAATTTTATGGCATATCTATATTGATTAAAATTATCATTCAGCAATGTAAACATGATGCTTTAAACACATTTACATCATTTAATTATTTTAGTACAGATTCTTTGCTGAAATTTTCCTGCAATTAAAACAGCAATATTTTTGTCTTGTCAAATCCTGTACTTAGGATAATTCCTTGGTGCCCTCTACTGGCCGTGACATTATCATCCAATGTACAAAATGAATTATTTCTGTGTGGCCTAAGAATCTACTCCATAATATCCCTGAACACTAACTAGAAAGATGGACTTTAGGTATAAAGTAAGTAAATAAAGTAATATTAAAATACAAGAGCACATCGAAAGCATTTAGGCAATGAAATAGACCCAAAACAAATTATTACTGGGGCAAATTTTCTGTATGTTAAACAATTATGAAATTAACTAGTTTCACCTAATATTTGCTCTTCAAAATATAATAAGTATGCAGTGAATTTTGTTTTAATTTAAAATTTTTCAACAGCATTGGATTCTAGATGGATAGTATATTGTGTTGTATTACCGAATTGGGCATAGAAATCCAGAATTATCAAATGTTGGACAATGCCATGTTTAGAAGTGCAGGCAACAGAAAATATGATTAAATGCACTAACCACTCAGATAACCTTAAGACTAAAATGGACTTAACTATTCTTGGTCCCGTACAGTTCTATACAAATACTCATGTATACATACATACACCCTACAAAACATATAATATTTTTAGCCCAAAGAAAAATCACAACACCTAAAATAAACCAAATTATAGTAAGCCTAATGCTATAATCAAGTAAATCACCAATGTTCCCCCTGACCCACTCCCACCAACACCACCACATTTCTGGAGCCTCTGCCTTCCCCAGCTCCTCATAACTAAGTTTATTGATATATCTCATACATGAAGGTCTAGCAAACTCTACTTCCCAAACAAACATATTGAGACCCACCGTCTAGTCAGGTTCAATATCCCAAAGTGTTCCTGTGTGGCTCCGTGGGTCATCTTTGCTGCCAATTAGACCTAAAGCCTTGCACTGTCCCTATCACAGCTCTCCTTGTCTCTGTGGACCCTAGTTCCTAGTGCTGGACTCCTCTTTTGGTTTCTTCCTGTCCTCCACACCCCAACTCGATGGACACCTAATAGACAGGCCTCCTGGAGCATGATCCCTCATGCCCATATAGGTTGAACCCCTCCTCTCTGTCCAGGGAAGCTGAGGTTCTGACTGTTGATTTACTCTACCCAAGATTTTTTCTTCCCTGAACACAGTATCTTATCAGCCTTGGATTATAAACCAGTTCCTCTGGTTTATAGTGTGGGTCTCAGTTGGATCACAGGTTCATCTATCTCTTCGCAAGCCCCATGTTACCAAAGTATCACTATTACTACTACTGATAATAATAATAGTTAAAACACTATTGAATTCTCACCATGTTCCAAGCACTATGATAAGCATCAAAGAAATGGGACATGTAAAAATTGTTCCATGACATTCAAAACCAAAATTCAAATGCTAGACAGACACACTTACATAGACAAGGCTAAGAAATGTATTTAAGATCAAAAATGCTTTATTGCTTGTGATAGTTTTAAAATATCACCCTGAATTATAAAACACTACTCCCATCCAGAGAGAGGGTCTACGTCCCCTCTTTTTGAATCTCAGTGGGCTTGTGGCTGCTCAGACCAATTATACTCTAACTTCTGAGGCTAGGTGAGAAAAGGATGTCAAGTTTTCTACCTTGTCCTCTGGGGAGGCTTGCTCTGAAGGAAGCCATTGTCACATAAGAAGTCCAACTACCCTGCGACCATCATGCTGGAGAACCATGTGTAGGTGTTCCAGCTGACAGCCAGCATCAACTACCAGGCACGTGAGTGGGCCATCTTGGACGTCCAGTCAAGTTGAGCCTTCAGATGACTGTAGCCCTAGCTGGCATTTGATAGCAGCTGCATGAGAGACCCCAAGCAAACATTGCCCACTCAAGCCTTTTGTGAAGTATTTACCCACAAAATTCTGAACAAATAATATGGTTGTTTTGAGCCAATACATTTCGGGCTAATTTCTTATGCAGCAATAATAACCAGAACATTACTCTGCCACATTTTAATTTCTCTTTTTACTACAGATTCCTAACCTTGTCCTGATCTCCTGAATGTTGGAAAGCTTTATAAATGACTATCCAACTATGGTTTAAATGTTAGACAAGTTTCCACAAAGCCATGTATAAAATAAGACACTCATGAAATAAGTCACTCATAAAATTGAAAGTTCAGAGACAAATTTCCTAATACAGAGGCTGACTGGTTTTTACTTTTTTAAAAGAAATAAATATTGCTGTTTGGAATGAACATACAGAGAAGCAAAAGTGGACTCAAGGCTTATACTCTCCAGAAAAAATGGGAGAAAGCCCTCATTCTCAGGCCATTCTCTTTTCCCAGCCTAAATGGACCATTTGAAGGTGTCTTGCTCCACTGTCACTATATTTCCCTCATACCAAGCTCTACTGTGGAGACTTCTCCTGAGGTACCCAAGAACCCCTCACCCTGCCACCTCTTTGGTGCTACATACAATTAAGACACCAGACTCCAGCAGTCATGGAAAGAACCACCCCCATAAACTACCAGTCTCAGGTTATACAGTTCTTTAAAATTAGAACACACCCCACTTCTCCTCTAAGCAAGAGTCTCCACCCCACCCCCAATCCAGAAAAATCTATCCTAATTACCTTTAGAATTTAAAACCTCCAAGTGCCACTGTTGCTGGAAATTTCTTCATTGATCTCTGGCCCACAGAGACAAATCCACATACTACAATTGTTACAACTGTTTAATTCTTACCTGAGGACAAGGAAAGCCCAAAGTTTAAAAAATACAACTAGTCCCCGGTAGCAATGAGCACATCCAGTACCAGGTCTTGGTTTCTAATATCATTCTCCAATAAAAAGAGCCAGGGCTTCTTAAAGAAATGGTTGATTCTAAGTCTGGAACAAAGAATATACAAGATGACCCTGCAGCATTTTGTAGTACCAGAAAGCAAGGAAATGCCCAAGAAGCACAACAATGGGAGTATATCAAAGGGACACAGAAACCTACTGAAAGGGCTTCCAATGGCCAATGACCAAAGCTGGAGGAACAAAATAAATAACATAATGTTAGATGATAACCCAAAGTATAAAATCAATATCCATGAGTACATAGTGATATAAATAAAAGATTGAATAAATAAATAATTGAGGGAGAAGAGAGAAATCCCCCTTACAGAAGAATTCCAAATAATTTATTTGGAATAAATTATTCCCTCACAGAGGTGGACCATAACCCCCTCCCTGCACACAGTAACTTCCATCCAAAGAGTACAATATAGGAAAGGGGTGGAGGGTAACTTTACAGTAGAGAAAGCTGGCAAGCACTACCTCAGCCAGGTGATCAAGGTTAATATCAACAGGATAAGTCATGATGACAGCATGTGCTCTTGATATGATGTGATGACAATGGGATACCTCTATGGTCTTCCTCCTGAAAACCCATATCCCAATCTAATTATGAAAAAAATATCAGAGAAACCCAAACTAAGGGACAGTCTACAAAATGCCTGCTGGTAATCCTCACAGCTGCCAAGGTCATCAAAAACAAGAAAAGTTTGAGAAATCACCACTGTCTAGAGGTGCCTAAGGAGACATAATGACTAAGTATGGTCATCTGGATGGGATCCTGGGACAGAAAAAGGACATCAGGTAAAAACTAAGGCAATCAAAATAAAGTATTGACTTTAGTTAATAATAATGTATCAGTATTGGTTCATTGGTTGTGACAAATATGTCATACTAATATAAGATGTTAACAATAGGGGAAATGGGGTCCAAGGTACATAGGAACTCTCTACTGTTCTTGCAACTTTTTTATAAATCTAAAACTATTCAAAAATTTTAATGTTTATTTTAAAAGAATACAGGCAGCTCCCGGCCTGCGGCGGGAGGGACGAGCTATTATGAGGCAAGGCTCTGGAGAACCACTGAATGCCAGCACCAGGGCTGAGTACAATTAACACTGAATCATCCGGAAGGAACTGTGGCAGGCCCCATGATGGAAGAGAAACTCTTTTGAATAGGAGGCCTTAATCATGGGCCCAGAAGACCCCCGTTTTGAGTTTGGTGTTTTATTTTCCTGTCATTCTGAGTTTTCCGTTTGATTACCCGTTAAGTCCCCCAAAGATGAGGTACACCGGTAAGATGTTTCACCCCAACATCTACCCGGACGGGAAAGTCGGCCTTTCCACCCTGCATGCCCCAGGCAGCGACCCCCTGGGCTACCAGAGCAGCGCCTAGCGGTGGAGCCGGGTGCAGCAGGTGGAGAAGATGTCGGTAGTGAGCCTGCTGGTAGTGAACCCAGCAAACGTGAATGCTTCCGAGATGTGGCAGGACAACAGAGAGCAGTTTTAGAAAATCGCCAGGAAGATCGTCCGGAGGTCTCTGGGGCTCTGAGAGCCACACACCTGCGGGACACACGCGCAGAGCCACACACCACCAAGCGGTTTCCAGTGTTTCTCCTCGGGAATGATCAGTGACATTGATACTCTGTACTAGTATCAAAAAAAGAAAGGCAGACTTGCAGAACCACGTCATCTATTTTTTACCCAACTTTCCCAACCCCAAATAGGCTTCTTCTCTGAAATGATGATTTATGTAGAATAATAGCCTGATGCAATTTTAAAGTTTTCTTTGGAAGGTTCGGGCAGTAGATTATTAAAGCTGTAAGCACTGTCTCTCCCGGCTGAGGCGTCTACGAGAGTGATAGCTATGACCTTCTATAACAACCGGCATCCTCTGAGTTCCCTGCCCTTGCCGAGCGTCTGGGGTGGAGGGTGGGGGGGGTGTTGGTGCGCAGAAGGTGCCAGATTTTCAGTGGGTTAGAAGTTGTGCTGCTCTTTCCAAAGAAATGGGTCCTTTTGGCAGAAACCAAGGGCAGGGACGGGCAGGCTCTTTGGAGGCCGTTCCTGTTTTCCTTGGAGCCCCGGGGGCAGAGTTCTATTATTTATCTTATAAGCAGATGTTTTTCTTATAATCTAAAATCTTTCTCATTTGTTGTATATTACAAACCATCACAGAAATATTTTCAGGAAATAAACTTTTTTTAAATGTGGATTAATGAAAAATGAGTTACATAAAAAACAAGTTTACTGCTGTCAGTAAAGACTGATAGTTGTTTTCTGATGACATTTATCAAAGATTGACATTTATCAAGGGTTGACATTCATGTCTTAGTTACTAGTGAGTTTTTAGAGCAGGCATACAAGAGGTAAGTTTTAGTGAAGATTTCTTCTGTATCTACAGAAGTTTTTCTTTCCCAATCTAAAAACTTGGACGTTCTAAGGTTTTGCACATTGTGGTTGCACCAGGAACTTTCTTGAAACTGAATCATTCTTTGCAACTTCAGCTGGGGAGCGAGTCCACCCTTAGCACAGACCGCACAGGTGTGCCTCCCCTGTCCTGTCTAATAGCCATGGAGGCTGGCATACGGGTCCCCAGGCCCAAGTGGGGACCGGGCACTTTTCTGTGCTTTGTAATTTTGATGAGGTCTGAATGCTTTGCAGCACATTGCTCAGAGGCTCCTCTGAACAGTGACAGATCTGTGCCTGCAGAATCAAATATTTGTCCCGTTTCAAACAGGTTAAGTTTAAATAGGAATTCCTATTTCTGAAATAGGGGATGGTCTATAAGACATACAATAGATTTTACTTTACATTATCCTTTTTCCTTTTCTTTTATAATTGTCTGTCTTGCTGAAACCTCACACATAATTTCATGGTGTTAACAATTACTGGTTAAAGAGGGCTCTATATTGAGCTTCTGTGGAAACCAGATTGTTTCTTTCTCAGAAGGGAATTGTTTAAAATTTGAAATCCAATACAGCAACTTTAGGAATTGTGGAATGGCAAGGTATTGTACCTAAATGGTATTACAGGTATATTAAAGAAGATGTAGCCCTTTTTTATGTTTTTTGTTTGTTTGTTTGTTTATTTTGAGGTACCAGGGCTTGGAATTGAAACTGTGACCTCAAATATGGGAAGCCGTCGCTCAACCACTGAGCTTCACTGGCTCCCCCAGGCTGTTTTTTTTGTTTGTTTCTTTCTTTGTTTGTTTTGTTTTTAGGAGGTATCCTGGATTGAACCCAGGACCTCCTTGGCCAGGGGTGGGAATGGAACCTCTGGTGTGCCTAGCAATCTAGTCCGTGCAAGGCAAAAGTGACTGCAGTTGCCTGGAGAGGCTGAGGGAGCACTGTCCCTCTTGCCCTGTCAGGGCCGGGGATTGAGCCATTGTGTGCCCACTAATCTAGTCCGTGCGGGCCGAAAGCAATTGCAGTTGCCCAGAGAGGCTGAGGAAACACTGCCCCCCTTCTGCCCTATCGGGGGTGGGATGGAGTCACAAGTGTCCAACAATTCAGTCCATGCAGGCCAAAATCGACTACAGTTGCCCAGAGAGGCTGGTACAGGTTCCCCCAGCTTCCTCCCTGCTGGAGGTGGGGCTGGAGCATAGGCTAAGGCTGCAGTCTGACCTGGGTGGAAAGAAGCGGGCCAGCCACTACTGTCACTGTGCTTTTCAATCAGCCCTACTTCCCCTCATGTGGTGGGGGTGGGGCAGAGTTAAAATGGAAGCTACTGGCCTCTCTCTATTGGACAGGTTCAAACCTCAGCCATCCTTAGGACTGGACTTTAGCCTGCCAAATTCACTAATCAGTAGCTGAAGTTGGTGCTTGATTGTCTCTTCTTCTCCCTTTTTTGGGAAATGGAGCTTCCACCCCCAATCAGGGAATAGCTTCTGAGGTGTCTTGTGCTGCCAGTGAGGGGTGGGTATGAGCCTCCACGGCATGGAGTGCTCTACTTACGAATCTTCACTGCAGATGGGCAGTCTCCTCCTTCTGTTCTTCCAAAAATGTTGCAGGATTCTCTTCTGATCACCTTGGCACCCTAAACAGGTGATTTAGATAAGTCTGGGTGATTACTAACTGCACTGTAGGACAAGCTGACTCTTGGAGCTCCTTACTTTGCTGCCATTTTGCCCCTCCTCCACTGCAGATTTTGATGTCAACATTAGCCATTCAGCATTTGTTTTAATGACATTTATTTCCCTGGAGAGTGAGAAATCAGAGGTAGGTCTGAGTACACTGACTTTCCATTGTGTTACTCCTCTTTTTTATAGGGAGCTTCCAACACAGCTTCAATCACTCTATCAAAGTCATCAGATGCCAAAGTGCCAGAATCAGTTCCGGGTCCCTACAGGGGGTTCCCAGTTCTCTCCATTCCTCTGGAAGGATTGCAAGGGTGTGCAGTCCAGCTCCTTACCAAAGATTCAGCAGTAAAAGCAGCACTGTAGTCAGAGCTGCTCTTCTTCCCACAAAACCGTGGCAGCTCTATATATCTTTATTTTTTAACAATGTAAATAAATCCCATCACAGAATAAGGGCAACATGGGATTCTTTTTACTTCCATTTAATAAACACAAACAAATAAAAATACTTTGTTTTGTAAAGAGTTTGCTTCTGTTCCTTTTCCAAATTTCATGGAAGCCTGATGGATAAATGCATGTCCTCCTGTGAAGTCTGTTTCCTGATGCAGCTATAAAACTCCAAAGCCCAAATATACATATTTCCATATACCCTATCTACCAGCACAAACCACTTTTTCACTCTTTATAAAAAGGGCTTTGGGAAGCGGATATAGCTCAAGTGGTTGAGTGCCTGCTTCCCATGTGTGAGGTCCTGGGTTCAATCCTCGATACCTCCTAAAAACAAAACAAACAAAGAAACAAAAAAACCAACTCAGGGGAGCCAGTGAAGCTCAGGGGTTGAGCGCTGGCTTCCCATATTTGAGGTCACAGTTTCAATTCCAAGCCCTGGTACCTCAAAACAAACAGACAAACAAAAAAACATTAAAAATGGCTACATCTTCTTTAATATACCTGTAATACCATTTAGGTACAATACCTTGCCTTTCTGCAATTCCTGAGGTTGCTGTATTGGATTTCAAATTTTAAATAATTCCCTTCTGAGAAAGAAACAATCTGGTTTCCACAGAAGCTCAATATAGAACCCTTTTTAACCAGTAATTGTTAACACCATGAAATTATATGTGAGGTTTCAGCAAGACAGACAATTATAAAAGAAAAGGAAAAAGGATAATGTAAAGTAAAATCTATTGTATGTTTTATAGACCATCCCCTATTTCAAAAATAGAAATTCCTATTTAAACTTAACCTGTTTGAAACGGGACAAATATTTGATTCTGCAGGCACAGATCTGTCACTGTTCAGAGGAGTCTCCCAGCACTATGCTGCAAAGCATTCAGACCTCATCAAAATTGCAAAGCACAGAAAATGCCTGGTCCCCATGTGGGCCTGGGGACCCATATGCCAGCCTCCATGGCTTTTAGACAGGACAGGGGAGGTACACCTGTGTGGTCTGTGCTAAGGGTGGACTCCTTCCCCAGCTGAAGTTGCAAAGAATGATTCAGCTTCAACAAAGTTCCTGGTGCAACCACAATGTGCAAAACCTTAGAACTTCCATGTAAAATCAGATGCCGAGACACCAGCAAAAAATTACAATCCATACCAAGGAACAGAAAGATATGGCCCAAAGGAACAAACTAAGCCTCCAGATGACATAAAGGAGTTGAGACAACTAATCATAGTTGTTCAAACAAAACTCTTTAATAAATTCAGTGAGATGGCTAAAGAGATTAAGAACATCAAGGAGACACTGGGTGAACACAAAGAAGAATTTGAAAGCATACATAGAAAAATAGCAGATCTTATGGGAATGAAAGTCACAATAAATGAAATTGAAAATACATTGGAGGCATATAAGAGCAGATTTGAGGAGGCAATAGAAAGGATCAATATGCTTGAAGAAATGGCTTCCAAAAGCAAACATAGAAAAGAACAGATAAATAAAAGAATGGAAAAAATTGAACAGGGTCTCAGGAAACTAAATGATGGAAAGAGATGTGCAAATATACGTGTCATGGGTGTCCCAAAGGAGAAGAGAAGGGAAAAGGGACAAAAGAAATATTTAAGGAAATAATGGTAGAAATTTTCCCAACCTATTAAAGAACATAGATATCTGTTCCAAGAAGCACAATGTACTACAGTCCAAATAAAACCGAATAGACCAGACCTACTCCGAGACATATACTAATAAGAATGCCAAATGCCAAAGATAAAGAGAGAATCCTGAGAGCAGCAAGAGAAAAGAGATTCATCACATACAAGGGATGCCCAAATAAGAGTAAGTGTTGATTTCTCATCAGAAACCATGGAGGCAAGAAGGCCATGGTATGATATATTTAAGATCCTGCAAGAGAAAAACTGCCAGCCAAGAAACTTGAATCCAGCAAGATTGTCTTTCAAAAAATGAGGGCAACTTTAGAATATTCACAGATAAAAGGAAATTGAGAGAGTTTGTAACCAAGACACCAATACTTTACTTTAGTATTTGTAACCAATACTAAAGGGAATGCTGCAGCCTGAAAAGAAAAGACAGGAAAGAGCAGCTTGGATAAGAGTCTAGAAATGAAGATTATATTAGTAAGAGTCACTATTAACGTAAAAGAGTGGTGAAAACAAGATAAGACAGATAAAACCCCATGGTCAAAATGGGTGAAGTAGGAACTGCCTTTATAGTAATAATAGTGAACGTTAATGGATTAAACTCCCCAATCAAAAGGCACACTGGTGGAATGGATAATAAAATATGAGCTGTCTACAAAACACTTGCCTTAGGCCCAAGGAAACCAATAGATTGAATGTGAAGGGCTAGACAAAGATATTCCACACATGCAGTAACTGAAAAATAGCTGGAGTAGCTTTACATATATCAGATGAAATAGATTTTAAAAGGAAAGCTGTTACTAGAGGCTAGGAAAGACAATATATATTAATAAAAGGGGCAATTCACCAGGAAGAAATAACAATCATAAATATATATGTACCTAACCAGGATGCCCCAAATTACATGAGGCAAACACTGGTAAAACTGAAGGGAGAAATAGATGTCTCTACAATAATAGTTGGAGACTTCAATACACCCCTGTCATCATTGAATAGAACACCTGGGCAAAGGATCAATAAAGAAACAGAGAGTTTGACTAACATGATAAATGAACTAAACCTAATAGACATATACAGAACACTGCACCCCAAAACAGCAGGATATACATTCTTCTCAAGTGCTCATGTATCTTTCTCCAGGTATGTTTTGTCACAAAGCAGATCTCAATAAATTTAAAAGGATCACAATTCTACAAAGCACTTTTTCTTATCATAATGGAATAAAGCTGGAAATCAATAATGGATGGAATGGGGAAAATTCATAGATATATGGAGATTAAACAACACACTCTTAAATAATCAGAGGGTCAAAGAAGAAATTGTAAGAGAAACCAATAAATATCTGGAGACAAATGAAAACAAGAACAAGATATCAGAGCCTATGGGATGCAGCAAAAGCAGTGCTGAGAGGGAAATTTATAGGCCTCAATGCTTACATTTAAAACAAACAAAGAACTAAAATCAATGACTTAACTATACATCTGAAAGAACTAGAAAAAGAACAGCAAACTGTTCCCAAAGCAAGCAGAAGGAATTAAATAACAAAGAGCAGTGCAGAAATAAATGAAATTGAGAACAACAACAACAACATCAAAAAATAGAGAGCATCAACAAAACCAAAATTTGGTTCTTTGAGAAGATCAACAAAATTGACAAACCCTTAGTAGACTGACAAAGAAAAATAGAGGGAAGATGCAAGTAAATAAAATAAGAAAGAAAAATGGGGACATTACTCCTGACCCCACAGAAATAAAGGAGATCATAAGAGGATACTATGAATAACTGTATGCCAACAAACTAGACAATGTAGATGAAATGGAAAAATTCCTAGGAACATAAGAACAACCTACGCTGACCATAGAAGAAATAGAAGACCTCAACAAACCATTCACAAATAAAGAGATTGAAACACTCAAAAATTTTGGAGACCACATACCTGATAAGAGTTTGATTTCCATGCTATATAAAAAGATCATACAACTCAATGATAAAAGAGCAAGCAATCCAATTTTAAAATGGATGAAAGACTTAAATAGATATTTCTCCAAAGAACAAATACAAATGGCAAAAAAGCACATGAAAAAATGTTCAATATCACTACCTTTTAGGGAAATACAAATCAAAACTACAATGAGTTATCATCCTACACCTTATAGAATAACTATTATTAAAAAAACAGAAAACCACAAGTGCTGGAGAGGATGTAGAGTGTAGCAGTTTGGCATTATTTATGATTTCCAAAAATAGATATTGGATTATGTTTGTAAACTGGTCTTTTCCTCTGGGCATATTAGTGTATTGGATTCAGAGGTTTTCCATTTACTTGATTAAATAATGATTAAGGCTTTGATTGGGCCTCATCAGTAGGACATTGAGTCCCTGCCCTCTTGGTGGGTGGAGACTCACAGAGAAATGGCACCACAGAGAAGGGAGGTGGGAGTTTTGATCCTGGAGCTCGGGGAAGTAAACACACAGAGAAGCAGATACATGAAGAAGGAGAGAAGTCTCCATTAAACACAGGCAGAGGCTTCGGGGAGAGAGACAGAGCCATTTGCCCGATAGTCTACAGCTGGCCTTGTGGAGAAAGCAGAGCGGCTGAGCCCGGAGAGAAACAAGCCCTGGGAAGAAAGGAGGTCAGGAAGCCTGAACCCTGGCAGACATCGGCAGCAATCTTGCTCCAACACATGGCAATAGACTTTGGTGAGGGAAGTAACTTATGCTTTATGACCTGGTAACTGTAAGCTTCTGCCCCAAATAAATAACCTTTATAAAAGCCAACAGATTTTTGAAATTTTGCATCAGCACCCCTTTGGCTGACTAATACATGGAGTAATAGGAACACTCCTTCACTGTTGATGGGGATGTAGAATGGGCAGCCTCTGTGGAAGACAGTTTGGTGGATCCTCAGGAAGCTAAATATAGAACTGCCATATGATCCAACAATCCCTCTACTAGGAATATATCCAGAAAAACTGAAAACAGTGACACGAACAGACATTTGCACACCAAAGTTCATAGTGGCATTATTCACAATTGCCAAAAGATGGAAACAACTCAAACATCCATTAATCAATGAATGGATAAATAAAATGTGGTATATACATACCATGGAATATTTTGCTGCTGTAAGAAGAAATGAAATTGGGACACATATGACAACATGGATGAAACTTGAGGACATTATACTGAGTGAAATAAGCCAGACACAAAAAGACAAATATTGTATGTTCTCACTAAAATGAACTAAATACAAAGAATAAGTGCATGGAGTTAAAACCTAGAGTATAGGTTACTAGGAGATAGGATAAGGGCCAAGAAGAGGTACTGATGCTTTATGTATGTAGAATTTTCAATTAGCTTGACTGTAAAAGTGTGGAAATGGATAGAGTTGATGGTAACACATTATAATGAGCATGACTAACACGGCTGGTTTATAAATGGGATTGTGGCTGAAAGGGATAGTCTAGGGATGTAAATGTAAATTGAAAGAAAGCTAGAGAGTAATCTAGGGACTGAATAACATAGTGAACCCAAAAGTGGATGAGGATTGTGGTTAATAGCACAAATACAAGAATGTTCCTCTATGAACTAGAACAAATGTACAACACTATTACAAGTTAGTGAGAATATGGTGATGCCTGGGAAAATACAATTAATGTAACTTATGAACTATACTTAACAGCAGTACTGTAATATTCTTGCAGCAACGTCAAAGAAAGTACCATATCGCTGCTAAGGATCAATAATAGGGGGTTATGGGATTTTTTCTTTTGGACTAAGGGAAATGTTCAAAGATTTACTGGGGTGATGACTGCACACTCTGTGATGAATGTGAGAGCCACTGAGTGTACACTTTGGATAGATTGTACAAGGCATGGGACTGTATAACACATTGGTCATGTAGTGGAAGATGGACTGTGGTTAACAGTACAAATATGAGTGTTCTCTCATGAACTCTGACACATGTACAATACTAATACATGGTGTTAATAAAAGGGAGTATATGGAAAAAAATATTCCAAATATATGCTATGGACCATAGTTATTGGTAATAGTCTGATCATGTTCTTTCATAATCTGTAATAAATGTTCCACAACAATGTAAGGTGTTGGTGCAGGGGTGATGTGTGGGAATTACGCACATTATGCATGATTATATATGCATAAAATATAATAAAAATATATTTTAAAACATTAAAAAGTTATATATTTTCTTCCTTAAAAAAAAGAATACAACTAGTTTTACTTGCTACCATTCTGTCAAATTTTGTGGTTATTCACAAAATTTGGGTAGGTTTCATTCATATATTTATATATATAATTATATATTTAATTATAAACCCAAGTAACAATCTCATTAATCTTAAATATGATACTTAATAAGCTCAAGAATAAAATGATGCAATACTTATGTGAACATCTTTGCTAAATTGTACTCTCAAATATGTTATCTGTAGTTTGTCACTTCATGTGCATCCCCTACAAAGAGCTCCCATCATAAAAAGAAGTGCCTAAGATAGAATTTGGTGTATTAATTATCTTAACCATCCCTTGTATGTTGCTTTACAATATTCACAGTTATAAAATATATTTCTACCTTGGTTATAAGTTGATGACAAATTTTAGATTTCATTTTGATTAATCATGTGGCATGCCACTCCCCTTTTCAATTCTTCCTATAATTGAACGTGAATTGGGACTCTTTGTAGTCTCAACCGAGTCCTAATACGGGGCCTGAATTTTACCTGGAAATTCTTAAGGTGAGAGGCTGGCTGGAGTGGATCTTGACAGCAGAGCAAAGATAGAAGGCTGCAATGGGAAAGAGCTACACCTTTATCAATAGTGAAGAAGAAGGTGTGTTTCCAGTGGGCTAGAGAGGGCACAGCAAAGGATATCCAGGTTCAAGTGACCTTTAAGGACCCCTGCCCCAGAGGGCTGCCGCCTGGGGAGATGAGGTGAGCAACTATTCCAGATGAAAACCAT
>JAQZBX010036160.1:7914-24397 GCA_029593785.1 Cabassous unicinctus
GGGGATCAGAGAACTTGAAGAAAAGTGAAATTATCCAGGGTGAGGGGTAGAAAGGAAAAATAATGAAGGAAAATGAACAGAGCCTGAGGACATGTGGGACTTGCTCAAGTGTACCAACACAGGCATAACTGGAGTCACAGAAGGAAGGGACAGAGAAATAATCTGAAATAATCTGAGAAAAAATGTCCCCAAAACATCTCCAATCTGATCAAAGACACAAAGAAACACATCAGGAGCTCCATGATTTCCAAGCAGGATGGACTCTGAGCTGCATGAGGACACAGCATAGCAAACTGTCAAAACCCAAAGACAAAGAGAATGCTAACAGCAGGAGAGAAGCAGCCTGCCGCGCACAGGGGTCCCCAGTTCCTATCAGGGCGCGGGGAGGTGGGGCCAGCTCCCCAGCACACCGTGGCCCTCCCAGCCCTTCGCAGATCTTGAGCCCCTGCTTGGCACAGCGTCTCCTGCGCTCCATCTTGGCCATTCAGGAACGAGGACTGCACACGGTGAAGGGGAGGCTGACCAGCTCTGGAGGCACGGGGCCCAGTTTAGAGCAGAGGAGAGTCAGAGAAATCTTGACGTATTCTAGGAGCAGGACAGCTGCGCGCTGAGCAGGCCCTACTGAGTGGACACCAGGGCCAGCCTGGTGGAGGCAGGGCTCATGCACTGCTGCAAGACGTGTTTTTCCCCAGAACCCGTGACCCCGTGTAACCAGGGGCAACACATCAGACAGCCGAGATGGGGGTCAGTCTACAAGACGCCTGGCCAGTCCTCAAAACCAGCAAGGCTGCAAGGGGCCAGGGAAGTTGGGGACACTGCTGTGGCCTGGAGGCTTCCTGGGTGGGGCCTGGGGCAGGAGGAGGGGATCACAAGTGCGTGTGGCCAGGAGGCTGTGTCCTGGAATCCCTCCCACCAGCCCGAGTGGAGGGGGCTTGTCATCACACAGCCTGAGCAACTGTACCTGAGAGGTATTCAGACTACCTGTAGGGTCAAAAAGGTCCTTGGGCAGCTGGCCGAGAGGCGGGGGTGGGGCTGAGGACCCCAGGAAGCATGGGGGGCGGCTGGCCAGACAGACCCCTTTCGTCTGACCCTTGTCAGCACCCCGGGACCAGCCCTCACCCAGGCACCACGCAAACTCCAGCGCCACATCCCAGACATAGCTGGACTCCAAGCAGTCGCCAGCGCCCGCCCAAGCCCAGGAGGGTCTCATTCCCTGGACAGGCCGTCCTCATGCCAAGGGAGCCCTGGAGAAGCCTGCCGGCACCCAGAGCCCCTGGCAGAGGCCTACCTGCAGCTGCAGAAATGGAATATTGAAGAATCTATGGAGGTACTTCAGGCCAAAGCTGTTCTTCATGGAAGACTCAGCGTAGCGAAAATAGGAGGCACCTGGAGGCCTGTTTAAGAAAGGGACAAAGACACAAGACGGGAGGTGGGCAGAGGGCAGTGGGGGAAGCCGTGGAGCTGTGAGCACCCTGCCGGCCTTGGCGTGTGGCTGAGCCAGCAGCGTGGGGCCTCGGCAGACCACTTGGCCTCCCTCCCAGGCTCTGCGAGGAACCGATGGCCAGGCGTGTCGCCCACAATGGCCCCTACGAGACGGTGCACAGGCCACGACCATCCAAAATCTCTAGCCCTGAGCTCTGGCCGAGTGCCCACGGGCTCGCCTTCTGGCCGTTCCCTGGGCACCTTGGCTGGTGACCAGACCCACCACGTCACCCAGCCCCATCTGCCTCCCCTTCCCCTGGCTAAGATCCTCTATGTCCCCTCTAAGCTGAAGCCCCCCACCCCAAGACAAGGTGCCCGCCTCACCACTGCTGTGTCTCCTGTTCTCAGCCCGAGACCTGCCTCCACAAGCGGGGGCATGAAGGCCTTGCCAGCCCCGCCTCAGCCTTGGCCCCTCCAGTGCGGCTTCTGCAGAGCAGCCTGTGCCAGCGGGCTTGGCCCCTTGTGGCCAGCCACGGGCCCTGGTGTGTGGACGGGGAGCATGGCGGTGCTGTGCCCAGCTCCTCCTCGCCTCCTCTGGGCTTGTGTCAGACATCAACAACCCCATGGGCAAGGGGTTGCCCCTGCCAGCAGCATGCAAGAAGCAGGAGCACCTTCTGTCCCAAACTGCAGGTAGCTTCCGCTGGCGCAGGCCAGCACCCACCTGTCCAGGCGCTCGATGCAGTCGCGCACGTCCTCGGGCAGGATGACCCGGTGCTCCCCCATGTCTCGGTAGTTGCCGAGCACACACACGGGGACGTGGTTCGGCACCTTGGGAAGCTCCCGGAGGATGTAATTGAAGGTCCTGTGGAGAAACGTGCCCCGGGAGACCCGGCCTCAGACGCGGTCCCAGGTGGCACCCACATGCTCCCCTGGGGACATGCACCGGGGCGGCAGCCAGGGGCTCTCCTTAGCAGGGCCACTCCATGCCGACAGGCCACTCCCCTTGGGAGGCGGCGCCCTCAATTCAGCTCTGAGGACCATGACGACCATGCTCACCACGAGCAGGTGTGGTGGTACGAGCAGGTGTGGCGGCACGGCGCTTCCCAGGAAAGGGAAGGCAGCGCCTGGGAGCCGCTCCCTCAGCCGTCTCGGCCGCACCAAGTCAGCGTCTCTGCGCCGGCTGTCCCTCGTGGCCACCACGGGCATGTACCCAGGGTGCCTGCTCGGTCTTCCCTGCTGAGGGACACCTGTGCCTAGTGCTGTGTGAGCACCGCTGCGCTGGCACCTGCTCAAGCCCCTGCTTTCGGTTCTTTGGAGCCAGCACCTAGGAGGGGACGGCCGGGTTCCAGGGCCACGCTGCTCTCGGCAGAGCCCAGCAGCAGCACCCTTTACATTCCTGCGGTGAAGCCCCAAGCTCCCCGTTTCTCCACGCTGCTGCCAACACCTATTACTGTTTCGTAAACAGTAGCCCTTCTAGTGGGTGTGCAGTGCCATCTCCTTATGGTTTTGATGGGCCTTTCCCCAGTGGCTATTGCTGTTGAGAAGCTTTTCATGTACATTTTGGCCATTTGTATATTTCCTTTAGAGAAATGTCTATTCAAATCCTTTGCCCATTTTTAAACAAAATTGTTTATCTTTTTTGTCGTTGAGATGTAATTCTTTATATACTCTGGATATTAAACCCTTATCAGTTGTATTGTTTCCAAATCTTTCTCCCGTTCTATGGGTTGTCTTTTCCCATTCTCGATAGCGTCCACTGATGCACAAAAGTTGTTCATTTTGACAAAGTCCGGTTTGTCTTTTCTTTGCCATTTCCACCCTGTGCGCTTCGCCTCTGTGCTGTTCCGTATGATCTGCTCTTCACACCAGAGCCGGGATCACTTTTACACTCAGGGGACCTCACTCCACACGTCCTTCAAGCCCTCCTACAACAGCCCCTGCTGACCTTCAGTGTGCCCACCACTTTCCCTCTGGCCTCTCCACTCTTGCTGAGCTGCCCATCTTGCTCAGAGCCAAGCTGAAGCCGCTGGGAGGAGGGCGCCTTGGCGCTCACCTGGAAAGAGCCCCGGGACGTCTGCCACACGGCCCTCCGTGTCCAGGCTAGATCTGGCACAGGGCTGGTGCAGGGTTGGGCTCACCAGCTAAACAGACCGCTGGCATCACACTGCAGGAAATGCTGGTCTTCCATTTTGTGCCTGAAAAGGGAAGCTGTGGCCTTGTTTACACAGGTGCGTCTCACTGTGAGCTGCTTCCATGTAAAACTTCCACCCCCACTGTCCACCTCTCACTGCGGCCCCACAGATGCCCAGAGGCCTCTGGCTTGTAGCCACCTGCCAGCCCTGGGTCCCATGTGAGGGGATGCACAGGGCAGACTGGTGACGCTGCAGGGCACAGGCACTGGAGCTGGGGGGCCGGTGGAGCCTCGTGGGCCTGGAGGTCCTGTGCAAGCTGCTGAGCATCGGTGGGGGCTGGACATACCTGCCCTGACTGCGACCGAGGGGCTGCCGCTCCAGGGCCCTCCAGGCCTGACCTGTGGAGCACATCCAAGTCAAGTGCCAGATGCACTAACGTGAGACACGCAGGTGTATCAGACGGTATGGATGCACACCTGCTAAGCAGATGAGATCCCAATTTTGTAAGATAAAAGTACTCTTACAAGTGCATGTGCAAGATGCAAAAAAAAATCTGGGTGATTCTGCAGCGGTAGTCTCTGAATGATGCTTTTTTCCTGTCCCTAACTTTTATGCATTTCTAATAAAAGTGAACCTCCGGTGTGGAGAGAGGCTGCTCAATCTCCTGTGCCACCTCAGGTCCCTGATCTGCCGCATCCCTTGTTGTCTCTCCTCTGTGTCTCCCTTCGTTGTGTCATCCTGATGCGCAAGCTCTCCACTCGGGACAGCTCGCCTTCACCAGGAGGCCCCTGGAACTGAACCCTGGACCTCCCACATGGTAGATGAGAGCCCAATCGCTTGAGCCACATGCGCTTCCCCACAGGCTATTTTTAACACAAGCTGCTGTCAGTCCACGTGGACCTCTCTGAGGAGTGTGACTCTCAGGCGGCGCGGGAAGCGTTCACGTCGCGGGCCTAGACAGCTGTCCTCAAGCCGGCGCTGCCAGGGTGGCCCTTGGTAGGCTCTGGGGTCTTGCTGCTCAAGCTGCTCCCGGGCCTGGACTGTCTGCACAAATGGGTTCTGGCTGGACGTGGGGTTTTCCGTAGAGTCTGGAATGCTGGTCCGTGCCTGGCAGGTGCCCACATGACCAGCTGCCTACAGAAGTCCTGGGGGGTGGGTAGCTCGTGGGCTCCCTGGGAGGCGCCTGTGCCCCGTGTCATCATGACGGGCTGCTGGGAGAGGACTCGCGGAGCCAGGGTGTTGTGGGGACCCCACGCGAGGGCCGCGGATCTGCCCAGCGCCTCGGGAGGTGTTTCCAGGGAGCAGGTGGTGCTGAGTCAGGCGTGTGCCCCAGCCCAGAGGCTCTTCTCGTGGCCCCCGCCAGCTCCCCGTGCTGGGTGGGGACGTGTGCGTGCTGCGAAAGCACAGCACGTGCGGCCCTGGCCCAGCCCTACGTACAGTCCGTTACGGTGTCACGTGGGGCAGTACCCAGCGGGTGAGCGGCCTGCCCCCCGGACCACAGCGCCCCCAGCCCCCTGCGCCCCTCACCACTGCTTGGTGATGTCGAACATCATGACCACCCCGTTGCAGTTCTTGTACACGTCCAGGAACTCGGCATCCAGGGCCATCTCAGACTCCGCCTGGAACAGGAGGGAAGACAAGGCCGAGTGACCGTGCCCAGGCAGGAATCGGCGGGCCCTGAGTGTCCCCACCCTGAGGGGCTGACCAGGACCCGCAGAAGCTGAAACGGTAATGGAGCCGTTTCCATCTCGAAGAAAATGACGCTGAGCGGTTGCTGCTGCCAGGCAAGCTCAAGGCCGGCTAGGAACTGGGCCACTGGCCAGCTCACCCGCCTTCCCTGGGGAGGGCAGGTGGCCCCCACCGCGCCCTGGCGGCTGGCACTCTGACCCTGCACTCCAAGGCCGCAGCTCCTGTGGGTAACAAGCACCCTCGGGTCAGCCCACCCTGACGCCTGCAGGCAAAGCAAAGCAGAGATGGACGTCACTTGCATGTGGCAGGGGCCTCGGGTGACCCGACCACCCCCAGAACCTCAGCCGAGGGCGGCAGCAGGCCCTGAGCACAAGACCCCCCAGGCAGCGTGGACGGTCCATGGTCATGGGCTGTGGGGGTGGGTGAGGCTGGGCCCTGACTCAACCGCCTGGACCCGCGTCTGGGCAGCGCAGGGAAACTCCCGCTTACCTCCTGAGGGTCGTTCTCCATTTTCAAGCCATCGCCGCGCTTTTTGCATTTTCCTTGTGGAAAAACAGAAGTCGTTGGGTAGCGTGGCTGGGCCAAGCATGGCCTGAGGGAGGCGCAGTGCCCTCCAGACCAGGCCCACACCTGCCCCAGCTGGGCTCTGCCAGGAGGGAGGCAGATTAGGCCCCTCATGGTGGGCTGGACCCAGGAGGCGCCGGCTTGTGGGTGCCGCGCTTGGAGCACTCGCCCGGCTGTAAGGAGGGGAGGTCTTGATGTGGGCTGCCACTGGCTGGGGGCCTGGGGGGCCATTTCATCTGGGCCCTGTCCCTGTGCCTATGGAATGGGGCTGCCCTCACTGCACAAACTGTGGTGGGACAGGGGTCCGGTGGGGCGTGTGGCTGGTGCCTGTCCTGGTCTGCTCAGAGCAGGTTTGGAAGGGCCAGCCTGGGGCCACTGCCAAGGAGAGAAGGGGCAGCGTCTCCCTGAGAAACAGCTTCCAGGGTGGACGAGGGCGCAGCGAGTGGGAAGGTGAGGGGGCTGCGGCTGGGGGCCTGGGGCGCCAGGGCCGCTGCGGACTCTGAAAGCTTCGTTCCTCCACGTAAACATCAGACCCTTGCAGGGACGGAAGATGGGGGGCAATCACGCGCCTCACAAGTTGGGACACACTGCACCAAAGAAAGGCCACAGGGGCCGGGCCACGGCCAGCAGAGAAGGGACGCTCTGCCGTGACCCAGCACTCAGGGGCTTCCACGACATCCCCTTGCCCTTGATTCCTCAGTCGTCTTTAATTGAGGGGAGAGGTTGGTGACGGCCACGAGGGGCCAGCGTTCCCTGGTCTCAGGAGCTGGGGCGGGGCCACGCACACGCACCCCCGTGTCCTTACACACGTGGATGTGCACACGTGTGCAGCTACATACGCATATGTGCACTGTGCACATGAGTGCACTCACACATGCTTACACATACGCCTCCCAGGCTGGCTCCACCTGCTGCTGCCCACCCCAGGACCCTCTAAGACCCTGCACAGGCAGGAACCTGTTACCCCAGCTCCCTGCTTCTCCATCTCACAAGCAAGTTCAAGATGAACATCCAGGAGTCCACTCCCACGTAAGCCCCCTCCAGGAGGCTGGGCCGAGCCCCCAAGCCCCTCCAGGAGCTGGACTTGGTGATTCCCCCGGAGAGTGGGGGGCTGTGGGGACATCCTCGGCCCTGAGATGACGTGATGAGGACGCGCAGCCCTGGCTCTCTTCCCAATCCTAACCCTGCTGTAACCGTGAGAAAACCCCGGGCAACCACCGGGAGCACAGTCCACAGCCGGCCAGCGCCGCAGCTGTCACGGTCACGAAACTGAGGGCGCCAGAGGCGGCCCTTCTCAGAGCTGCAGGGACACCTGGGGTGCGCGTGAGCGCTCCATGTGGGCTGGACCCACCCTCCTGCCCCAGGCTGCAGGAGGACCTTCAGTGGACAGCGGCCCTCCCAAAGCAGGCGGCAGGAGGGTGCTCCTGCTACCCAGAGGGTCCCTGGGGGGCCGGGCCTCTGCACCACGGGAGCTTGCAGCTGCCGCCCTGGTGCATGGCCAGACGAGAGCTCTTGTCGAACTGAGCCTCGGGGTCGCCTCAGCAGGAAGCCTCACCCCCCCAAAGCTGAGCCCTAAGAAGCGAGAGCCTGGGCGGGGAGGGTGCAATCCCTGGCAGAGGTCGCCACTCCAATATGAACAAAGGCCCCAGGCCCAAGAAGAGACGAGGCTCAGGAGAGACAGTGGGCGCAGCCACCCCAGGTGGCCGGGACACAGCCCCTGCCCCTGCCCAGGCCCCCATGCCCGAGGCCCCCTGGCGGCTCCCTGCTGGGAAGGGGGCGGGTCAGATCCCGAAGGGCCCTTTGTCTCCTGAACCCCCTCCCCCACCCCACGAGCTCAGGAGAAGGGACGGGGCACCTGCTTGACCCAGACCCCACTGGTTCGCCCAGCACGTCAGAGGAGGCTTGGCCCGAGCTCAGAGGAAACAGGAGATGGGACACCGTGTAGGAGGCAGAGGTGGCTCACTGCCTCCCCCAGGCCGCCTCGGTGCCTCTGCTCTGTGCCGGCCCCTGCGGTCCGGGGGCTGCGCTAGGGGCTGGCCCGGGATGTGTGCTGAGGGCCTGGACGGTGCAAAGACTATGGGTGCCCTGGGGACCTGGTCCGCCCCAGGACGACTTGCTTAGGAGTGGAAGGAGCTGGGGCCTTGGGCTCCGGGCAGGGGCACCTGGCCGCTGGAACACAGGGCCGGGGGTGCTTGGGGACCCGGGGCTCAGCCTCAACAAGCACTTCTTGCAGGAGGACCCTGCTTGGTAAAGGCCTGCGGTGAGCACCGAGGCTCAGACGGGACAGGACGCCTGGGCCTGGCTCCTGCCGTCAGTGGCTGCTCCGGGAGCCTCTCTGGCTCACACCCTGACTAGAGATTAAAGAGACTGGGGGCAGCCACGGGGGTGCCGCACATGGGAGGGCCGGGAGGGGGTGCTTCTCTTTAACAGAGTGAGTAAGATATAGGAGAAAGAACTCATAAAAAAGATACAACCTACCTTTGTCCACCACGTCCCAGACTTCAACTTTGACAATATCATCAGTGGCTAAAAAGGGAAACAGGAAGATTAATGTCCAGTATCAACTTTGGATTCCACAAAGCCAGGCATTTAGGGCCCCTAGCCCCCCGCTGCTGCGAAGCCTGGCAGCCAGGCCCTCCCCGAGGAAGGGCGCCTGCGCCCACTGCAGGGCCGCGAGCCTCCCCCTGTAGGCCGCGTCCTCGCGCCTCGCCCAGGGGCACGCGCCTGCTGTCTCGGGCTCGAGTCTCCAGAAGAGCGGGAGTTTTATGAATTCAAGTCCAAGGCAGCAGGGGAGCCCCCAGCCCTTACTCTTGTAGTTCCAGTGGATGCTGGTGACCTGGATCTCCTGGGTGGGGATGTACTCCTCCACGAAGCGCTTCCCCTGCAGCCGGTGCCACAGGGCGCTCTTGCCTGTGTTCCTGTCTCCCCGGATGACGATCTTCACTGGGGGCAAGGAGGCGAGAGGTGCACATCAGGGCACGCGGGCAAGCAGCCGTCGCTGCAGACCATTTTCAAAGGCACAGTCTGCTCTGCTACTTTTTGGGGGGACACAAATTAAGTCGCGGGTGACTAGTAAGCAGGGAAACACTGGGCGCTGCCGGTGTGCGCTTTCCCACCGCGACCCGGGGCGAGCTTTCTCATCAGCAAGGGGGCCCTGAGCACGTGTGGAGCGCTGGAGACCCCAGCAGGGCCGCCCAGGAGAGCACGGAAGGGCAGGTGTGGTGGTCCCAGGCCCTCTCCTCCCTCCCTCTGCTCAGCAGACGAGAACCCCGAGAAGGCGTCTCCCCTGGTACTGAGGGAAGCAGCCCCTGGGCCAGACCCACTTGGAGGGGGTCTGCCCTGGAGCTGAGCGCCCCTGGCCCGCGAGGCGGCCCTGAACCCTGCCTGCACGCTGAGCACAGCAGGATCTGGCCGGGCCGCTCCTTCCAGGGTCCCTGGACGCTGAGCGCATGCTCTTAACCCACTTTCTCCACAAGCCTGTTATTTTGGGGATGTGATTTTGCAGAAGGCAAGGCCTTTCAAGACCAAACACAAGGGCCCAGAGGAGGGAGCCTGTACCGTTACCTCACTCATTGCTCTAGCACTCACGGAGCTGCCGCTGCGTGCCCTGGGACTGCGGCTACCGCTGAGGGTCAGGTCTGAGGGTCGCACCCTCAAGACCCCCACTCACCCCAGAGCAGGGGCAGGCAAGGGACGGGCAGCACGTGTGTGGGGCTTCAGGGGGGTGGGCGCGGGAGCCCTTGGAAACTGAGAAGAAACAAGTTGTGTCCCGGGAACAGCTGAGTGGAGCCAGGGTCCTGGAAGCCGCCAGATACGGGGAGGATGGCGATGGGCACAGCACGACGGGGGGGCACGCAGGGCCAGCCCCGGCGGGAGCTTGGATTTCCTCCCGCCTCTAACGAGAAGGTGCCGTGAACCAACTCGTGTTAACAGGTCTCAGAGGAGACCAGCGCGGAGACCACAGAGCAGGGTGGAGAGGAGCGGCAGGCCTGCACCCACGGAGGTGGAGGGGCCCACGCGCAGAGGCTGCCTGGGAGGTGGAGCCACCTCCTGACAGGGACCCATGGGAATAGCAAGCTTTGGGGTCACGCTGGACCGAGCCCTGTGGAGGTGGGAGCAGAGCTGGGCCAGGCGGGCAGAGGAAAGCGGGGGCGCAGAGGCTGGGAGGCTCTTCTGTCGACTCCTTTTTCCCAGATCCCTTCAGGATGAGGCCACATTCTGTCCCACCCCCGTCCTTCTGCGGCAGTGTGGCCCCACCAGCTGCGGGATGCTTCCCGTTTCGTGAACTCCCCTCTCCCCCCAGTCCATGTTCCCCCAGAGCCTCAGGTGCAGCCACAGGAGAGGAGTGGTGGTCCTCACACTCTAGTGCTCGAGCCCTACCCCCTCGCCGTGCTCCAGAGGGAGCACAGCGTGATGGGCGTGATTTCCACAGGTTCAGGAGGTGACGTGGTTCCTGCTCGTTAGCACAGCTGAAGGGAGGGTCCTGAGGGCATGACTCGGACCTGGGTTGATGCACAGGAAGCCAGGAGGGGCGCAGCAGAGACGGGGCCTTCATCTCTCGTCCTCTTTCGGGGGGACTTGGAGAGAAAGAGGCTGTCTCCCAGAGGGCCTCTCTGAGTCCCCAGGCCCCTAGAGTGAAATGTCGGCCGGAGAGAGGTAGACCAACCCAGCGAGCCGCCCCGCACCGGCCAAAGGTCACGGGACGAGGCCTGGTGGAGGGGCCCTCTGGCCCCACTGTCTGGCCGGTCCTGGCACAGGGCTGCCCTTCCCGCTAGCAGCCGGCAGCCTGCGGGTCTCAGCCGTGGTGCTCCCAGCTCTGCCTCCACCTTCCCCTGAATGCGGGAGGGATCGGTGGAGGGGCTGTCAGCGCTCCCAGGGGTTCAAGCGAGCGGGGCACGCGCAAACCGCATCTGGTTTAAGGCTCAGAGGCTGAGCGCACGAGCGCCTCCAGCCCAAGCCTCGCAGACCCGGGGTCTCTGAACCACAGCCCCCCAAGCCGCTGCAGGGTGGACTGCGTCTCTGCTGACACAGCTGGGCCCCCAGCTGCAGCCCTCCTGCCCCCCAAGGAGTACACGTCAGGCTAGTCACTGGGCTCTTGCTTCTCCCATAGGATTCTTTTCATTTTCCATGGTATTAATGGGAATTTTAGGTTATATTTTCCTATGCACTGTGTAATTACCTAGTCTTTCAAATTCTTTTTGGGGGGTGGGGCTCAACAATATGAAGAGTAGAAAGACCACTATATAGCACAATTATAAAAATGTGCTTCCATCAATCGTAACAAATGTCCCACACCAACGCAAGGTGTCGGTAACGGTGGTATATGGGAGCCCTGTATTTATGCACGCGTGCTCTCTAAACCCACAGCTTCTCTCAGAAAAAAGAAAAGGCAAATAATGGCACACTGTGATAGCTTGACGAATCTGCTTCTGAGCTTTGTTTTTAAAGAAAAGTCACTTCATTTTGTGAAAATGACACGTGCTCTTTGTAAAGAATTTAAACACCGCAGAGAAGTGCAAAGATTAATGTAAGAAAACCCTTTCAAATACAGTAGCCCAAGCTGGTCGTTATTCCTCACTAACATTAGATGCCTACCCTTCCCGATGGCTTTCCGTGCACACATCCAGCTGGAGAAACACCTTCATGATGGGAGCATACCACCGATGCTACTTTAAACATTTCTTTACCTCAAGAGATGGAGAAACACTCCTTCAATTCAAGAAAGGGCATTAGAAAGAACACTGAGGCGAGTCGCCGTTTCTTTCAGGTTGCGTGTCCTCTTGCGTGATGGCCGTCCGCGGAGGTGCTGCACAGCCACACTCGCTCTCGCGGCCGCTCGGGCCCCTGCCGTGTGACGCGACCACGGCCCACTCATCTGTCCAGCTGCTGACAGACGCCGGGGTTGTTTCCAGGTTTTCACCCCTGCCAGGCATTTCCCTGTGCAGGTTTAAAGGTGGTGTGCCTAGGAGCAGTGACCTGGAGCTCACCACGTGGCCTCCTCACGTGGCCAGGTGTGAGAATCGCCAAGTGTTAGGGACTTTCCTCGACAGCTTTGTTTCTTCCTCTCCAATCCTCCCTTTCATTGTTCTTGTCTCAAGGTGCCAAGACAATAGGAGACGACAGGAGCCTCAGCAAGTCCCTGACCCTAAGGAGACCTCAAAGGTGGTCTTCCACCAGTAACTGAAAGGTCTGCTGTGGGGTTCTGGAGATGTCTTTCAGACTTTTGCCACACTAAGGAAGTCCTGTCCACTCTGGATTAGGTAGACACATTTTGTTGTAATCACAAATGCATATTAAGTGATCCTACAACCCCCTCCCCAACCTCTTGAAGTAAATTATATTAACAGATTTTCTGATGTTAAACCAACCTTGTATTCCTGGGGAAAAGCAACCTGGCAACGCTACTGGACTCAGTGTGCTCAGATTCTATCACCTTGCCTCTGACTTCCCCGTGAGAATGGCCTGTGATTTCCCTTCCAGCACTACCCCCCATTCCTGCTTCAGTACCCAGGTAACGCCTGAGCCGTAAAATGAGGCAGTGAGTAATCCTTCTGGGTTCTGTTTTCCTGAGGATTTGTTAAGTTTGAATTTTTTGGTTCTTTAAATGTTTGGCAAAACCTGCCAGAGAAACCATCTGGTGTTTTCTTTGTGAGAAGATTTTTACTTACTGATTCAATTTATTTAATAGTTATAGGACTTTAGGTTTTCTTGTGTCAGCTTTGGCAAGTTTTATTTTTCTAAGAATTTATCCATTACATCTAACTTTTCTAAACTTCCTGGCATGAAGTTGTCTTACCTTTTTTGATTTTTGTAGCAACTATAATTATGTCCATTTAAAATCTTTTAAAAAGTTTATTTGCACATATCTCTTCTTGACCTCTTCTGCCAGATGTCAACTTTATTAGTCTTTTCAAAGTCATCTCTTGGCTTCATTAATCTTCTTTATTGCATTCCAGTTTATGAACTTCTGCTTTTGTCTTTAGAGTCTATTTTCTTTGTGCTTATTCTACAGCTGTTTTAAAAAATGTCTTATATCATCTCCATTACTCCCCAGCTTTTCTTCTTTCATAATGTAAGCATTCATTAGCTATAAATTTCCTTCCAGTATTGCTTTGGCAATATCCCACAAGTTTTCACATGTGGTACTTCTGTTTTTCAATTCTAAATATTTTCTTGATTCCTTTATTTTTTCATTTAAAGGTGTGTTTTACTCTAATAACCAAATGAAAGATTTAAAATTTTGATTGTCTTTTTGTTGCTGATGTAGAGAAAGTAGTAGGACACCAATTATTTGAAATTGATTGAAACATGCTTTACGTCAGTTTTGTTAATGAGGTTGAAAAGACTGTATTTTAGAATTGATACAAACTTTTCTCTATATAAGTTAAATCAAGTTTTAACATTTCCTTGTTCCATGATGATATCTTGGCTACTTGGTCTTCAGTACTACAAGAGATGGGTTGAAATTTTCACAACGGTACCACTGTCAATTTCTTTAAAGACCTTTATTTTTCCTATACATATATAAAAATATATTATTAAATGCAATAAGTTTAGAATTACCTTCCTAGTGAGTAGTTAAATCTACTTTATTTCAGTTAGTGTTCTCCTGGTGTACATTTGTTAAACATTTTATTTTCAACCTTTCTTCCAGCCCTTTGTTATAAGTGTGTCTCTTGTAAATAGTCCAACAATCTCGGTCTTTGATGAAGCATTTAGTCCACTTACGTTTATTGTATTGTCAATGCATTCAAATGCATTTTAGCCATCTTACTTTGTGTTTGTCTCATATTTTTTGCCTAGCCATCCCCTTTCTTATTTTCTTTTGAACTGATTTTCCCCCAATCTGTTTTTTTCCCTTCTATTATTAATGCTTGTGTTCTTTTAGTGGTCTATAACAGGCATGCTTAATGCCTTCTTCCCAAATATTAGAAACTCCTTAAATGCTTTAAATTTTATCAGTTCTGGGAAGCGGATGTGGCTCAAGTGATTGAGCTCCACCTACCACATGGGAGGTTCCTGGTTCAGTTACCGGTGCCTCCTAAAGAAGGCAGCAAGCTGGTGCGATGGGCAGGTGCGGCAAGCTGACGCAACAAGATGACACAACAAGAGACACAAGAAGAAAAACGCAATGAGAGACACAACAAAACAGGGAACAAAGGTGGCTCAAGCAATTAGGCACCTCCCTCCCATATTGGAGGTCCCAGGTTTGGTTCCCGGTGCCTCCTAAAGAAACAAGGAAGGCAAACAGACACAGCAAGAACAAACAACGAGGGGGTGGGGAGCTATAAATAAAAATTTTAAAATCTTGAAAAATTTTTTTATCAGTTCTATCTTGCTTTTATTTTTCATTCACACAGATTAGACATTGTCCTAATTTTGTACTGACTGCATCTGTTTAAACAAATATTGACCAATATATTTGCTCACCAGTCTTTCTTGCATTTCACACCTTCCCTGAAGCGCTGTGAAAGTGAAGACACTTCACCTTCCACTTTCCTGAAGTATTTTCTTTCATGAGGATCTGCCAAATATAAACTTTTTTTCCTTATCTGAAAAATTTTCATTCTCAAAAGCCCTAATTCTAGTTTGACATTTTTTTTTCCAAAGATTTCATTGTTGTCTAAAGTTCTAGATGTAACTTATTCAAACAGGTCTACAAGGTTTGTCAGATAAAACAAACCCTTTGTGCTCCTTCATTTCACCCTCCTACCCTACTATCACTTCTTTTATTAATTACTTTGGTATTTGTTTCCGTATCTCTAAATAAAATGCTCACATTGCTTCTTCTCAATTTTTCCAGTTTTAGGCATTGTCTATTGCCGCCCCCCCTCCCAAGGAAGAGGGGGCATCAACTTCTCTCATCTTTGGGCCTGTCTGCACACACCCATTCTTCCCTAACCACCCCACCAGTATATTCATATTGTAATTAGGGTGAGATCAATAATCACTGCATACATTTTTATGACTTTGTAGTGCTACTCACTATTGAGCTACGTTATAATCTATGAATATTCTTCCTTTCCTACACAATTTTTAAATTTCCCTGTAGGTAATAAATGTCTGTCTTTATCGTTAAACCAACCCCAACTCTATGCCAACTGTCTAAATCAATCTCTGCCAATGTTAAGAAGCATCAGTTTTCCTACAGATTCACCTTTCTGAAGAGTCCTCTTCTGGAGCCTCTGCCCTTGCGGATGTGGCTGGCAGCCTCCCCACCTGGTGCATGGCTGGGGTCCCTGTCACCATCAGTTTGAGAGCCCTTCATACTTCCCTGAGGCTGGATCCAACCCACCTAGTCCTTCCTCGATTTTTTCCCAGCATCTCGTCAAGCAAACCCTTCACTACCTTCCTACGAAGGGGAGAACTGAAGCAAAAATGTTCAGACTTTGCAATCTGAAAATATGTTTATATTACTTTCACACCTGACTGAGAGTTTGGCTGGATCTGGCTTTCAGGTTGGAAACAATTTTCCCTTAGAATTCTGTGGGCACTGCTGCGGAGAAGGGCACCTGGTGCTCTGAACACATGACACCACAGCACCTTGGTGTGTGCTATGACTACCTACCTGCTAGGTCCCGATGAGCCGTTTCACACTAGAAAGGTGCTTCCTTTTGTTCTGGATTTTTTTTTTCTTGAATTCCCATGGACATTTTTCCCTTTTCTCTCTTTCTAGAGCATCTATTATTTGGATATTGGACCATCCTCTAATTTTTTTTTCTCTTATCTTTCTACCTGTCATTTTGTCTACTACTTGAGATTTCCCATCAATTTTATGTTCCCACCTTTTAAAAAAATTCTTATTTCTTGCTTTCATTTTATTTCTAAGAACTCTTTATTTAAATTTTTAGAATATGATTTTTTTCTTAACTTTATTTGTACATTTAATAATCGAAAATACAATCAATTAAAAACTAAAAAGTAAACACAGATGAATAAATATATACATTTCTCCATTAAATGTAATGGATACATATAAATTTTGTGTGTGTGTGTGTGTGTGTGGATCAAACAATATGTTACACAATATATTTAGTTCATAGCAATGCATTCATACAGTATTTGTCCTTTTGTGTCTGGCTTGCTTCACTCAGCATAATGTCCTCCAGATTCATCCATGTTGCCATATGCTTTACGAGTTCATTTCTTCTTACAGCTGCATAATATTCCATCGTGTGAATAGACCACAGTTTGTTTATCCATTCATCTGTTGATGGACACCTGGGTTGCTTCCAGCTTTTGGCAATGGTGAATAATGTTGCTATGAACATCGGTGTGCAGATGTCTGTTCGTGTCACTGCTCTCAGTTCTTCTGGGTATATACCCAGTAGTGGTATTGCAGGGTCATGTGGCAAGTCTATATTCAACTTCTTTAGGAACTGCCAAACAGTCCTCCACAGTGGTTGTACCATTTTGCATTCCCACCAACAGTGAAGAAGTGTTCCTATCTCTCCACATCCTCTCCAACACTTGCAGCTCTCTGTCTTTTTAATAGTGGCCATTCTGATAGGTGTAAAATGATATCTCATTGTAGTTTTGATTTGCATTTCCCTAATCATGAGTGATGTTGAGCATTTCTTCATGTGTTTTTTTGCCATTTGTATTTCTTCTTTGGAGAAATGTCTATTCAAGTCTTTTGCCCATTTTTAAATTGGGTCGTTTTTCTTTTTATTGTT
>JAQZBX010036161.1:0-24284 GCA_029593785.1 Cabassous unicinctus
CAACCTCACGGCAGGAAGCGGGTGTGGCGCAATGGATAGAGCACCCGTTTACCATATGAGAGGCCCCGGGTTCGCTTCCCGGCGCCTCCTTGTGAGGGCAGGCCGGCTCGCGCGGCGCCGTGGGCTGATGCGGCAAGACCTCACAGCAAGGGGGAGATAAGCAGACACAGAGAAGACACGCAGCGAATGGACACAGCAGAACAAGCAGCAAGGGGGGGATAAATAAATAAAAAAATAAATAAATAAATAAAAAAAAGATGCCTAGACACCAACAAAAAATTACAAGCCATACAGGAAGACATGGCCCAGCCTAATGAACAAACTAAAAAACAGGAGGAGATGCAGAACATGGAAAAACTAATCAGGGACGTCCAAACAAATATCATGAATCAACTTACTGAAGTGAAGGAAGAGAGGGAGGATATTAGGAAGACACTGGGGGAACATACTAAAGCAATTGTAAACATTGTTAAAAAACTAACAGATCTGATGGTGATGAATGGCACAAATGTGAGAAATAAAAAATACGCTGAAAGCACATAAACAGATTTGAACACGCAGAGGAAAGAATCAGTAATGTCAAAGATAGTACAGCTGAAATCCGACAGATAGTAGAAGAGATAGATAAAAAGATAGAAAAAAAATCCAAAAGGAGTTAGGGATCTGAATGACAACGTGAAACGCACAAACATACACATTATCTTCTCCCAGAGGGAGAAGAGATAGGAAAGGGAGGAGAAGGAGTGTTGGAGAAATAGTGGCTGAAAATTTCCCAACTCTTTTGAGGGACATGGAGGTACATGTCCAGGAAGCACAGCACACCCCAAACACTCTAAATCCTAACAAGCCTACCCCAAGACATATACTTATCAAACTGTCCAATGCTCAAGACAAAGAAAATACTGAAAGCAGCAAGAAAAAAAGAGATCCATCACATACAAGGGAAACTTGATAAGCTTAAGTGTTGATTTCTCATCTGAAACCATGGAGGCAAGAAGGCAGCGGTATGACATAGTTAAGGTGCTAAAAGGAAAAAAACTGCCAGCCAAGAATTCTGTATTTAACAAAGCTGGTATTCAAAAATGAGGGAGACTTTAAAATATTCACAGATAAACAGAAATTAAGAGAGTTTGTCAACAAGACACCTGTCCTTCAAGAAATACTGAAGGGATTTCTGCAGGTTGGAAGGAAAAAACAGGAGTAGAGTGTAGGAATGAAGATTATTGGTAGGAATAACTAAAATATAAAAAGAGAAATAAAAACAACATGACATATATAAACCTAAAGAAAATAAGGCTAATATAAGTAATGCCTTGACAGTAATAACACTGAACGTTAATGGATTAAACTCTCCAATCAAGAGACACAGATTGGCAGAATGGATAAGGAAATAGGACCCATTTATATGCTATCCACAAGAAACTTACCTTAGACCCAGGGATGCAAGGAGGTTGCAAGTGAATGAATGAAAAACAATTTTACATGCAAACAACCAAAAAAGGGAAGAAGTATCTATACTAATATCAAACAAAATAGGCTTTAAATATAAAACTATTGTAAGAGACAAAGAAGGGCACTATATATTAATAAAAGGGGTAATCTATCAAGAAGAAAGAACAATCATAAAGATTTATGTACCTAAACAGGGCACCACAAAATACATTAGGCGAACACTGGAAAAAATAAGTGGAGAAACAGATGCCTCTACAATTATAGTGGTAGACTTTAATACACCATTATCACCATTAGACAGAACATCTCAACAGATGATCAATAAAGAAACAGAGACCTTGAATAATATGTTATAGGATCTAGACCTAATAGACATAAACAGAACATTACATCCAAATACAAAGGAATATACATTCTTCTCAGGTGTGCATGGATCATTCTCCAGGATAGACCACATGCTAGGCCATAGAACTCTCAACAAATTCAGAAAGATTGAAATTATACAAAGTAATTTTTCTGACCACAATGGAATGAAGCTGGAAATCAGTAAGGGGCAGAGAAACAGGTTAGGCACAAAGATATGGAAGTTAAACAACACACTCTTGGACAATCAATGGGTCAAGGAAGACATTACAAAAGAAATCAGTAACTATCTTGAAACAAATGAAAATGACAACACAACGTATCAAAACCTAAGAGATGCAGCAAAAGCAGTGCTGAGAGGGAAATTTATAGCCATAAATGCCTATATTAAAAAAATAAGAAAGAGCTAAAATCAAAGATCTAACTGCACACTTGGAGGAATTAGAAAAAGAAAAACTAATCCCAAAGCAAGTAGAAAGAAGGAAGTAACAAAGATTAGAGCAGAGCTAAATGAAATTGAAAATAAGAACTCTAGAAAATATAAACAAAACCAAAAGCTGGTTCTTTGAGAAGATTAATAAAACTGACAAACCCTTAGCTAAACTAACAAAGAAAAACAGAGAGAAGATGCAAATACATAAAATAAGAAACAAGGAAGGGGATATCACCACTGACCACACAGAAATAAAGTCTACGATAAAGGATACTTTGAAAAATGTATGCCAACAAGATGGATAAATTAGATGAAATGGACAAATTTCTAGAAACACGCAAGCAGTCTACACTAACAAAAGAAGAAACTGATGAACTCAACAGAGCAATCACAAGTAACGAGATTGAAGCAGTCATTGAAAACCTCCCAACTAAGGAGAGCCTAGGACCAGATGGCTTCACAGATGGATTCTACCAATCATTCCGGAAAGAACTAACACCAATCCTGCTTAAACTCTTCTAAAAAATAGAAGTGGAGAGAACATTGCCTAACTCATTCTATGATGCCAACATCACCCTAATACCAAAGCTATATAAAGATGCCACAGGATTGAGAATATTCTCACTGTCCTGATTTTGTGATAATCAGGGTAGGCTAAACATTCGCTATATTAGAAACCATGCATGTGTCCCCAAACCTAGTTTTTCTCCCTAGGTCTGGTTTTTAGAATGCTGGTGATAAACTAAGCCTGATCTGTTATATGACCATCCTGTATGGAAAATGACTGTAACTCTAGGTATCTTTGGTCAACCTTAAGAGATATAGCAGGGGGGATGGATGTGGCTCAAATGGTTGGGCTTCCATCTTCCATATGGAGGGACCTGGGTTCGAACCCTGGGACTTCCCGGTAAAAATAAAAAAAGAAAAATATAGAAGGCACGTGGGCCGCCAGGTCCCACGCACGGGTGTGCCATCAGTCTTCGTGCGTGGGTGCACGATCCAGCCCCGTGAGCCATGTAGCAAGATGACAACGTAACAAGAGAGTGACACAAGGGAGAGCCAAGACGAGACGTGCCGAAAAACCAGGAACTAAGGTGGTGCAGGAAGTAGGACACCTCTCTCCCACATCGGAGGTTCTGAGGATCGAATCCCAGTAAAGACAGGAGGAGAAGGATAAGAGAGGGCAGGAAACGGACACAGAGAGTTGCCCAGCGAATGTACACAAAAACAGCAAAAATGGGAGGGGGGATAAAAATGGCTAAAAGTAAAGAAATAAATAAATCCTTAAAAAAAGTATGGGGGAGTAAGATACAGACTATAGTCAGTAGCAATACTTTGATGATGCTCTTTCATAATTTCTCAACAAATGGTTTACAACAAAGCAAAGTATTTGTGGTGGGGTGATGTATGGGAGCCCTGTATGATGTTATGTATATTTGTTTTGTAAGTTCACAATGTTTACTGAACACTTATTGTTTACGTATGTTCATGTATGATATACCTCAATAAATTGTTTAAAAAAAAAAAAAAAGATGCCACAGGAAAAGAAAGCTATAGACTAATGTCTCTAATGAACCTCGATGCTAAAATCCTCAACAAAATACTTGCTAATCATATTCAACAACACATCAAACGAATTATACAACTGGTTAAATGAATGACCAATGGGGTTTCGTCCCTTATATGCAAGGATGGTTCAACATAAGAAAATCAATGTAATACACCACATTAACAGATTGAAAGAAATAAAATCACATGATCATCTCTATTTATGCAGAAAAAGTATTTGACAAAATACAGCATCCTTTCTTAATAAAAACACTTCAAAAGATAGGAATAGAAGGAAACTTGCTCATACGATAAAGGGTATATATGAAAAACCCACAGCTAACATCATATTCAATGGAGAAATGCTAAAAGCTTTCCCTCTAAGATCTGGAACAAGACAAGGATTCTACTGTCAAGGCTCTTATTTAACACTGTGTTAGAAGTACTTGCTTGAGCACTTGGGCAAGAAAAAGATATGAAAGGCATCCAACTTGGAAAAGAAGAATAAAAATTTCACTATTTGCAGATGACATGATCCTATACGTAGAAAACCATGAGAAATCTACAACAAAGCTTCTAGAGCTGATAAATGGGTTCAAGTAAAGTGGCAGGATATAAGATCAACGTGCAAAAATCAATAGCATTTCTGGACACCAATAATGAGCAATCTGAGGAGAGAAATCAAGAAAAAAATTCCATTTGCAATAGCTAAAAGAACCAAATACCTAGGAATAAACTTAACTAAAGATATTAAGGACTTGTACACAGAGAACTATACAACACTGTTAAAAGAAAGCAAAGAAGACCTAAATAAATGGAAGAATATTCCCTGCTCATGGACAGGAAGACTAAACATCAGTAAGATGTCTATCCTACCCAAACTGATTTACAGATTTAACGCAATCCCAATAAAAATTACAATAGCATTTTTTACTGAACTGGAAAAGCTAACTATGAAATTTATTTGGAAGGGCAAGAGGCCTCAAATAGCCAAAAATGCATTGAAAAAGAAAAATGGAATTGGAGGAATCATACTCCCTGACTTTAAAACATACTACAAAGCTACAGTAACCAAAACTGCATGGTATCGGCACAAGGATAGACATACTAACCAATGTAACAGAACTGAGATTTCTCATATAGGGCCTCATGTATACAGTCAGCTCATAATAAAAAAAGGCCACTAAGCCCACTCACCTCAGAGAGAACGGCCTCTTCAACAAATGGTGCTTGGAGAACTGGATATCCTTATCCAAAAGAATGAGAGCAGATCACCATCTCATGCTCTATACAAAAATTAACTCAAGATGGATCAAAGATCTAAATATAAGAGCCAAGACCATAAAGATTTTAGAAGATAATGTAGGGAAGCATCTACGAGATCCTGTAGTAGGAAATGGTTTCATAAACTTTACACCGAAAGCAAGAACAACGAAAGAAAAAATAGATAAATGGGACTGCCTCAAAATTAAAAACTTTTGTTTTTCAAAGGAGCTTGTCAAGAAAGTGAAAAAGCAGCCTACTCAATGGGAGAAAATATTTGGGAACGATCTATCTGATAGGGACCTAATATCCAGCATATATAAAGAAATGCTACATCTTGAAAATAAAAAGACAACCCATTTAAAAATGGGCAACTGATTTGAACAGACACTTCTCCATAGAAGAAATACAAATGGCTAAAAAGCACATGAAATGATGCCTAACATTACTAGCTATTAGGGAAATGCAAATCAAAACTAAAATGAGATATCATCTTACACCCATTAAACTGGTAGCTATTTAAAAAAAAAGAGGACTATAAGAGATGGAGAGGACGTGGAGGAAAGGGAACACTTATCCATTGCTGGTGGGAATGTAGAATGGTGCAGACATTGTAGAGAATAGTTTGGCACTTCCTCAGAAAGCTAACTATAGAACTGCTATATGATCCAGGAATCCCACTGCTGGGTTTATACCCAGAAGAACTGGAAGCAGGGACACAAACAGATACATGCACACCATTCTTCACTATAGCCAAAAGCTGGAAGCAACCCAAATGTCCATCAACAGATGAATGGATAAGCAAACTGTGGTATATACATACAATGGAATATTATTCAGCTGTAAGAAGGAATGCAGTATTAACACATAGGATAACATGGATGAATCTTGAAGACCTTATGTTGAGTGAAGTAAGCCAGGCACTGAAGGACAAACATTACATGGCCTCGCTGATATGAATTAAGCAAATTGAGCAGACTCACAGAGCTAGAGTCTGGAAGATAGATTTACAGGAGACAGAAAGGGTGGTGAGCTGATGCCCACACAGGCAAAATTTATGATAAGATGGAAGGATGTAGTTGTTCAGTGGATGAGTCTGACAGTGTTGAGGTGATGTGATTCAGTTCAGCAGTACTGGTCTATGAGGGGGAGTAGCTTGGGGGTTTGGGTTGAACTATCCATGAAACTGGGGGGAGCATGAGCAGGTGAACTCTGGGGATTTGCAGGTCTGTGGTTAAAACTACAATGTTGGGAATTTTCTTTTGGCAAATATGGCAGGTGTAAGATGTTGGATGTGGGAGAGTATATGGTACAGGGCGCACCTGGGGCAGGCTTCTATGGAATATTTAAGTATTCACTTTGTCAAAGTGTGTTATAACAGTGGGTGGAGACCCACACAATAATCAAGAAAATATCAAATGCCCATCCTGGGGAGTCCTGGTATGTTCTCAGAGGGACAAGAATCCCTCAAGAATACAGGCAGTAACCTAATAAAAGAAAACAGACTAATATTATGTCAAGCCCTAAATATTATTGAAAGAAACTATAAATCTTATTCTTCAAAAATTGAAACTTAGTGATTACCATAGGTACAAAGGGGAGAAGGAAAGAATAGAATAGATGGAACGTAGAGCATTTTTAGGGCATTAGGATTGTCCAGCATCATATTGCAATAACGGATACAGGCCACTTCAAATTTTGTCAAAAACTATACAGTGTACAATACAAAATGTAAATCATAATGTAAACCATTGACCATGGTTAGTAGCAATGCTTCAATATTCATACATCAATTGTAACAAATGTACCATCCTCAAGAAAAATGTTACTAATAAGGGAGAGGGGAAAGGGGAAAGGGAATTGGGTATATGGGACTCACCTGCATTCTCTATGTGACTTGATTGTAACCTAAAGCTTCTTTGAAGATAAAATGAAAAAAACTAAGACACTGGGGGAATATATGGAAGAAAATGTCACTGTACATACAAGGCAGCAGATCTTACAGTGATGAAAGACACAATGTCTAAAAAAAATTCTGTTTTATTATTTCAAATTGTTTTAAAATTTTTTGTATTTTATTGGTTATTTTTAAAATTATTTCATTTTCTTATTAGTTTTATTCAGTTATTTTGTTGGTTTCATTTTTGGAGACATTTTAGATCACAGAAGGGTCAAAGCAGTGGCAGGGAAGGATCACGGGTGTGGGGTGTCAGCGATGTGGAGATGCATGGGAAGGGGTTCACCTGGGGCATGTCTCTAAGACATGTGAATATGTTCAAGTGTTCATGGGACATTGTCTTGATGGGTGGAGAGCCCACAATAATCAAAAGAATATTAACCTAAAGAATATTGAATTCTCATCCTCGGGAGTTCTGCTACATTCTCTAATAGGACAGCAAGAATCCCGCAAGTGCAAGCGCAATATCTAGTGAAGGAAAACAGGCCATTATGCCAGGCCCTTGCTATTGATGATTGTACTTATGAATCTTTTCTTACGAAATTGAAACTTAGCCTAGTATTATATACTACCTAAGAGTTACCTCCTGAAAGCCTCCTTGTTGCTCAAATGTGACCTCTCTCTAAGCCAAACTCAGCATATAAACGCATTACCTTCCCCCACCCCCGCCCCCCGGCACGGGACATGAGTCCCCAGGATAAGCCCCTGACATTGAGAAATTACTACCAAACACCAACTAGCAATGCATCTGGAAAAACACCTTGACCAAAAGGGGGAAATCATAAATACAAATGAGTTTTTATGGCTAAGAGATTTGAAAGTGAGTCAGGAGGTCATTCCAGAGGTTATGTTTATAGAAGTCTCATCAGGATCTCACTGACTGCCACAGTAAACAGTGCCTTAAACAGCAGGGCTCCTGAGGGCTCTAGAGATATCCAGAAACTATAAGCAGGGCAGACAGCTCAGGAATTCAGCACCCTGTCAGTGGGTCTTACTTTGGAATTTATGTTCCCCAATGTAACAGCATTAGACTCATTTATAGATTCTCTACACATGGCTCTCTCCCCCTTTTATTTGAACCTATAATTAGCACTATACTTGATAAATATATGTCCCAGAGACTTAAATCTTTGGTCCGTCCATGTGCCAGTTGAGCCCTGAAGCTCAGCAGAGTTCCAACACCTACTCTCCAGTTCATTGAACTCACCCAGGACAACTAACAAGGAGATGATGATGGACAATGCCCATCCCAAGGAAAAGAGAGTGTCTGCAACTGCAAGCAAGATAGCTCCATCCATCTGCCCCATGGAATCTAAGCCCCCTCTCAATTAGAAGCAGAGTGAGCATCACCATCCCCAAATCCTCAAAATTGGGGAATGAACAATGGACTAAAGTTGACTTATTATTCTACTATAGACTTATTATTCTAGCAATGGAAGAACTCTTATCATTGATGTAAAGGCAGTGGCTACCAGAGGTTCTGAGGGATGGGTGAGGGAAGAATAGGTATAATATGGGGGCATTTTTGGGACATTGGATTTGTTGTGCATGATATTGCACTGATGGATACAGGCCATTTTATATTTTGTCATAACTTACAAAATTGTGCAAGACAGAGTATAAACTATAATGTAAACTGTAGTCCATGGTTAGTGGCTATGCTTCAATATGGTTTCATCAATTGTAACAAATATACCACACTAATGAAGGATGTTGTTAATGTGGGAATGTGTGGGAGGGGTAGTGAGTGGGGCATATGGGTTTTTATTTTTTATGTAACATTTATGTAATCTAAAGCGTCTTTAAAAATAAAAAATTAATTTTTAAAAAGTTTAAAAAATAAACAAAAGGGGAGCTGGTTGTAGCTTGTGATTTGAGTGCCAGCTTCCCACATATGAGGTCCCAGGTTCAATCCCCAGTCCTGATTCCTCAAAAAAACAACAAAAAGAAAGAGAAAGAGAGAGAGAGAAAGAAAGAGGGAGGGAGGGAGGGAGGGAGAGAAACAATGAAGCTAGGGAGTCCAATAAGGCTACTGCAGCTACTGCTATGGTTCATACACGTGATTAAAAGGACCTGGAGTACAATGTGAACTATGTGGTCCATGATCAGTGGCAAAGCCCCAGGATGCGTTTTATCAATTGCAATGAATGTGCCACACTAATGAGGGATGTTGTTTATGTGGAAGGGTGTGGGAGGTGTGGGGAGAGGGGCATATGGGAATCCCTATATTTTTTGTGTAACATTTATGTACTCTAAGTATCTTTTAAAAAATAAAAATACATATATGTATTAAAAAATTTTAAAAAAAGGACCTGGAGTAGGTCAATAGCAATGAGGTAAGAGGACAAGGGGCCAATATGAGACAGCTTTAAGAGGTATAGTCAATAAGAATGAGTGACTTACTAAATGTAGAGTTTAAATGGAGGAGAAACAGAACTGAAAATATGAACAGGGTTCACAGGAAAGTAAATACAAATTATTGTTAAATATACACAATGCTCTTCAACCTTATTTATAAAAGTGGAATACGTCAAAACTATGAGATTCCATTTTCAACTATCATATTGGCAAAGTTTAAAAAAATTAACAACACATTGTGATGAGTGATTATGGAGAATTAAGCATTCTCATATTGCTCTAATTCCCCTGGCTCCAACTTAAGTTCCATGAATACAGTAGATAATCATGATTTTCTCCACAAACATGCTCTTCTTCCAAGATTTCCAATCTCAGTACTTTATGTTAGAAACCTAGGCTTCATTCAAGATGCATTTCTCTCACCCTACATATTTACTTCTTAAATATCTCATTAATCTATATTCTTTCCACCATCCAGTGTCATCAAATGTAAGTACTTCTAGCCTGGAATACTGCAACTACCTCCAAACTATTCTTTTGATATCTACTCTTGCTCCCTTCCAACCATTCTTCACATTACAATCAGAGTGACCTTTGAAAGATACTTATACTAGTCTTTGACTTCCTCTTTAAAGCTCTGCCATCAACAGATGCCCAATTCTATTGCAATAAAGTTCAAAGTGATTAAAATGGCTTGTAAGATCCTGCAAGATAAAAGCCCCTTCCTACCTCAACTGTCTCTTCTTGCAATGCACTCCTTCCTTGCTCACTCTGCTTCTACCAGACCAGCCTACCTTCAATTCCTCAAACGCCCTAAACTCCTTCTCAATTCTTGGTCTTCACACATGCTATTCTCTCAACCTGGAAATACTGCTTTCCTTACTGTACTCTTTATTATTTACCTAACTCATACTCATTTTTCAGGTCTAATTTAAATGTCATTTCAGATCTTCCTGTCACAGATTCTCTATGCAGCCTGCAATTTTCCTTCAAAACAATTATTACAATTGCAATTTTAAATTTATTTTTATATAACAGCTATATAAAATATTTCCCTTGCTAGACTATAAGCTCCTGTCTCCCTGACAGATTGTAAATTTCATGAGGGCAGAGACCCTGAGTGTCCTGTTCACCACTTTATTTCCTGAGTCTATCACAGTACCTGGCGCACAGTAGGGATTATTCAATAAATATTTTCTGCATGGACATATTGATGGTAGGAATATAAACTGGTACAACCTCCATGGAGGGCACTCTGTCAACTATCATGAAAATGAACTTATCATTTGACCAGCCAATTCCACTTCTAGAAATTTGTACTACAGATATATTCCCACATTTGTGAAAAGATGTATATACAAAGTTATTCATTACAGAATTATTTGCAATTGCAAAAAAGATTGAAAATCTAGTGCCTACCAGTAGGAATACCACACTACTATTAAGAATCTTCAAGATATATCATTAGGTGAAAAAAGCAAGGTGCATAATAATGTATATTGTATACTACTATTTGTGTAAATAAAATACACATCTCCATCTGTTGGCATATGAACACAACATCTCTGAAGAATACATAAGGAACCAGTTATAAAGATTGGCTCTTCGATGGGAACACTTACATTCTCTATTTTACTTAATGTTTGACTATGAAAATATCTTAGCCATCCAAAAGAATTAAATTGTATTTTTAAAAAGGGGTGGGGGGAATGACTCCAGATTTCTGAGAAGATAGTACCAGTCAACAAGAGGAAAAACAGGAAGAGGCATAGAATTTTTGAAGAGGAGGGTGGGAGTGGGAAATAAGTTTGGTTCTGGAAATGTTGAATCTGTGATACCTGTGGGAAATTAGTGTTAATAATTAACATGCAAGTAAGTAAGTAGATATGGTTCATGGGACATTTAGAGCACCAAATGCATCTTAAGTAGTAAGCCTAGACAGAATGAGAGAATTTGTAGAAAAGAGGACCAACTCTTTCATTTACATCTTTATCAAGTACCTACTATGTGCCAGACATTATTCTTGTTCCTGGGATAGAGCAGAAAACAGGTAAGAAGCAAACAAGATGACTTCAGAAAGTGTTAAGCCTTACAAAACAGAAAGAGGTTAACATATTAGAATGGAACAGGGGTGGGCAACAGGTGGGTCACCACTTTAGAAAGGGTAGTCTCATAGAGTGTCTCTGAAAGACGAAGTCTGACCCAAGACCTGAATGGTGAGAAGGAGCCAGCCAGTAGAAGATGTAGGAGAATTTCTAGGTAGAGGGAAAAGAAGTAAAAACAAGCCCTGACAAATAAAAAATAAAGATTGGCTTTCTCAAGAGTCAATGCATCATGGTGTGTATGGAGGAATGTGGCATGAGGTAAGTTTGGAGAAAGTTGGGGAGGTGAAGTGATGTCAACACTGCAGTGGCTGGCAAAGGCAAAAAAAAAAAGACAACAAAGTTCACCGTAAATCATCCGGAGAGGTAAAGAAAAGTCAAGATATAGGTGCCCAAGAAACCCAGGCAGAAAATAATTTCACAAAGGAACCATCAGGTAAAATAAGGATAATATAGTGCTTATTGAGTTTAGCAAATTGGTAACCAAGTGAAAGCTGTAGAGAAAAGAAACGCAAGTGCGGCAAATTGAGGAGAAACTGGGAGTTAAGGAAGTATAAAAAGTGAGTGTAAAAAAACTCTTTGAAAGAAATTTGACTGAAAATATACCATCTCAATAACCAATGAAAAAATCATAATGGAAATGAGAAAGAAAGAGGAAAAAAAAAAAAAAAGAAATGTGATTGTAAAAGGAAAGGAAAATAAATGTGATTTTAACAGGTAGTACTGGCTCTTTGTTTTTTCATTTTAAGATGGGGAAGATTTGAACAAATTTATATGTAGAGGGGAAGGAGCCAGTGAAGAGGAAGAGGTTGCACTTATGGAAAGGGGATAAAAGATGGAACAAAGAGCCAGAGAAGGAGATAAGGAGCAGGAGGTGGTCATTTGCCTAAGGGAAAGAGGAGTTAGGGGGCTTGGAGTACAGATAAAGGCTTACTAAGAGGAATGTGAAAGGAACGTCTGAGTATTTTCACATCATAGAGTTGGGCAGCATTAGAGGAATAGCTGGATTTGGCTGTAACACCATTTGTATAGGAAGCAGTCTGCACAATCATTCAGTTTTCTCCACAAAGCTCATAAGCCTGAGTGAAGAATGGAGAAGCAAACAACAAGGTGTACTCAAGTCATCTAGGGTTCCTTACCATTTGGTTTATAACATTTTTTGCTGCTTTTAATGAATTTTACTTTCCATTGTAAAATTCATTAAATTTAAAAACAGCTCTGCCTGCCATTTTTTATTAAAACGGAAAGCTCTTTGATTCTTATTGATATGTCTTCCTTGATGCCTAGCACAAAGTAGGAACTCAATAAATACTGGCTAAAAGAACAGATGCAGTCACATAATATTTTAAAATAGTGCAATAAAACTCAAGAAAAATCCTGTGCTTTTCCACCACCTCACATGTAAGAAGATAATGACATCATAAAGACTAAGTTTACCACTTCAGTCAGACGAAGTTTAGAGCAGCAATGTAACAGATGAGGATACACCCTGTAATTAGTCACTGCTTTTAACAAAACAGATCATTAAAAGTAATGTTGTCTTATTTCATGACAGTCTTAAACAGAGCATCTAAATCCCAATACTTACTTTAAATGAGAATACAGATGAACAGTTAGCTAATTGCTTTTAACTCAGAAACCCTAAATATTTGTATTCCACCTAGAGCAAAAGCTCTTTACCTCCAAAGTGTAAACGATGCTTTAAATTATGATCATTTCCAATCCACTTCATTCTCTTCTACAAATCTACCCTGATTTCTCATTCTTTGGAATTATATGCATTAAAAGACTTGCCAGGGAATCCCATTAACCAATGACCTGATCAAGTCTGTTTACATTCCACTTTGTACATATTCCCCTACACACAGCTAAACAACTGGTTTGAGGATGAGCATCATCATTAGAACCTTGTGAACTCCTTGCCCAATACGAGTGAGGTACCACACCAAAATGCTGACCGAAATACTTAAGAATCCAGGAACAGATTTTGCCTATCCAAACATAACAGAAATCTTAAACATAAAGTGTAAACGAAAAATGCCAATTCTTTTCCTTTAAGTAAAATGCTGTCCATTTTGGAGGAGGAGGAAGGCCAGCGAGAAAAAGATATGTGGAAACGTCATTTCTAAGTGGTTTCTACATAATCCGAAGACCTTGGGGACTGAGGCAGCACCGACCGGGGAACTAAAACAGCCAGCCACCCTCTTGACCATCTGTGTCCAAGGTGAGGGGTGGGGGTGGGGGGTTGTCCTCACTCCCTAGTGGTACAAAGGTCCCTATGGAAAGATTCAGCAGATGGAAGGCTTGAGTCGGCGGTCCAGAAAGTCTAGGAATTGAAAGGCCGGGTAAAGGGAGAAAAGGGGAATCTCTAAGTAAGAGTTGTTGTCACAGATGTTAGGGGCACGATCCAGATGGAAGATACGGCTAATTCCTGAGCCTCCTCTGTTCGGTCCTCCTCCCCCGCCCCCGAGCTTCCCTTACCTCCTTCCGCCCGCCCCCACAGACGCAGACCCCGCCGCCGACCCGCAGGTGCCACCCTCGCGGTCAAGGGCGACAAGGGGCAAGGAGGGCAGGTCGGCGAGTACGTGGCGCAGGTGGCCCGGCTCCTCCTCGAGCTCACCTGGGAAGAACCGGACGCCCTGAACTTCTCTACCTGGCCCCTCACACTCACCCAGATCATGAGGCTGTCGCAGAGAGGTAGCTCGGACTGCGGAAGGGGCAGCGTCTCCTCCATGGCCGGGGCCGCCGTCGACTACGCTGTGACACTAATACCTTCCTCCTCCCCGCGCTCCTCCAGGAGCCGGCGTCGACGACCTGCGCGCCAGCCAGGAAAGCTCGATAGCGAGGCCCAGCGCCAGCGCCAGTGCCGCTCACGCGCGAAACCTCGCGCAGCCGACGTCGCCAGCGTAATCCCCTTCTCTCCGCCTCCCCTCCCGGCTCTCCTCCCCCGCCCCCTCCTTCCCACTCCCGCCCACCTTTCCCCGCCTCGCTGAGTGACCTGCCTGCGCACCAGTCAAAAAGAAGGTACCCAGTGGAGGCGGGGCGGGGAGGGGAGAGGGCAGGAGAGAGCGGGAATAGGTTTCGCAGGAGGGGTTACCGATTGGACGCGTCCTCCTGGGGCTCCGACCAATGAACGTGAGTCTAGCCTGGGGCTCCGGGATGGAGCAGGTAGGGGTGGGGAAGGGCGTTTATGACCTGGCAGGTACTGTAAGGGCGGAGGAGGGCGGTCGCACGCGGGGGAGGGGAGTGCGCGTGCGCGGCGGGGAGGTGTTATGGCTGGAGCTCTATCTAGTAACCGTGCAGCCCCAAGGGGAAAAAGGGGCAGAAGGGACAGCGTTGCCCCGAGCATACGCAGGACACTAACAGGGCCGAGGCATCTTCCCGCCTCCGCGGTGGCGCGCCTTCGGGCTGCACCTGTGGAGTCCAGCACTGTGCTTCCGTGATGGCTTGAAAAGTAAAACGTGAATGTGAAATGAAACCACTCGGGAATTTTCCCCGAGTACTTGCAGCAGAGTCTGACGAGGAAAGGAGAGGTGTTTTTCGTTTTGTTTTGTTTTCCCCTGGGCGCTCACTGGAAAAGGAATGTCTTACATGTGCAGAAGTGGTGTAAAGGAATGTGTTTCCTATGAGACTGCTTAAATCAAAGAGACTCACGGGATCATGGATCCCAGGTAATTTTATTTAAAATGGAGCTAGAGGGAAGACCATTTTCAGGTAGAAAACGAAAAATGAAATGGTCTTTAAGTTTTCGAAAAAATATATGGAAGGTATCAATGTACAACGTTTCCCATTTTCCTTTGGAGGTTGAAAATCTCTCTTCTGAGAATGTTGGGGGAATGGGGTGGCAAAAAATTGGAGGCTCTCCAACATACTGAGATGGTTTGGTCTGTTGCGAATGGCTAGAATAGTTTTTCTTTAGCTTTTGCTTCCCATCGCTTCATTCATTCGTAAACGTATTAATTCATGCTCTCGGTTAAAATGCAGCTGGCTCATTTATACTGCTGCATTTTTATATTTAGAAATTGACAGTTTAAAACTGCTAGTTGACTGCAATTAAAAACCTCTAAATGGAAACAAGTCTCATTCTAAAAATACCATACATGCATTTGCAACAGGCTCTCAACGTTATTCCAGAACGTTCTTACTCCGTGTGGAATCATTTTATATTTCTGGACACTGGGAACATTGGTAATGTGGCTCAATGAAGAAGTTCGGTATTTAGGAATTGAAGACCTGGTCTCAATTTTGGCTTCAATGCCCACTAGCTGTTGACCTAAGCTCTTTGCCTTGGTCCCCAACCTACACGTTCTCAAAATAATGCTAATGACACTTCTTGCCCTGCCTGCCTCACAGGGGCAAAAATGATAATGGATATAGAAGAGTTTGATGAATGTGTTGCTATCATCATACATACTTAGAAGCTTTTATCTCTGAGAGGCACAGGTTATTAAACTATTCAAACAAAATATTTAATAAGACTAACTGGGGTGAGAGAGCATTTGAGTTGTCTTCTGGGATCTGTACAGTAGAGAGTGGACCCTGGAGGGAGAGATGCCCAATTCTCTTCATGATACTAGATCCAAAGAAAAAATATGTGAAGGGCTTGGTCAGTGAATTCAGAGAAGAAATACCAATATAAAACAAATATGAAAAAGTAGAAAAGTACAAAATATGAATCACTAAAAGGAAACAATAAAAAGATAATAATCACACCAAGAAGAGTGAATCACACTTTCATACACAACTGGAACAAGCATTTTAGAAAAAAAGCAGAATTTATCAAGAAATTTTGAATTATTTGGCAACTAATAAAAATAATGCTTTGGCGAATATTTAACATAGAAAAATGGTTATAATGTATAACAAAAATTTAGATTAAAAAATATGAGGCATATCAACTCAACATTATAAATATTATTTATGTATTTTAATATGGGCACAGCCAGAAGACAGAAATAGTCACCAAACTAATGTGATTTTTTTCATATATGGATGACAAGTGATTGTTGGTTTCTATAAGCATTATTTTTTAATTTTTCCTCTCAGAATAAAAAGAAATGCCAAGTACAATATGAGCTATCTTTTTCCACCTATTGGCATTAATTTTTAAAAGTTGGCATCCATGTTTGGGAGAGCAGAATGAAACTAATTTTTTTTAAAAACTAGTGGTGGAATTATAAATTGGCACAATCTTTCTGAAAATTTATTTGAAAATGTATAAATAACATTAAAAAAGTTCAAAGCTACTAAGTCAATAATTTCACTTCTCGAGTATGTTCTATGAAAATAATCAGATGCCAAGTAAGTTGTTGACTGTAGTGTTATTTATCAAAACAAAGAAAGAAAAGAAAAACAGCCATTAAATGTCTGAAAGAGTTGTGACTCAATGTATTATGATATAGCCATACAATGAAATATATTGTAACCATTAAAATATGTTAAAAGAAGTTTAATGACTCAAGAAAATGCTTACAAATAATATTAAGAGAAAAAACTGAAGATACAATCCATATTGCATATAAATATATAATTGTATATATATAAATATATATATTTATGCATGGAACCCTATTTGGAAATGTGCATGTATGCATATGTATATATATATACACACAGAGAAAGAGAGACAGTAGAAAAGTAAATTAAAATGTCAGTAGTGGCTGATGATAGAGTGTTGTACTTTACAGTTATTTTGATATTTTTTACAACTTTATTATCAGAAAAAAATAGCTGAAAATGATCAAAATTGTGAATATATTAGATCTCAACTATGGAAGATTATATATAAACACACACATTCACACATCTATTATGTATTTATTTAGAGAGAGAAAGATTGAGAAGAGAGTTGTTTAAAATTAAGGGTAAATAACCTACAGAATTGGGTGGGAGAGAGTGTAAACCACAATGTAAGCTTTAATTCATGCTTAGTAGCAGTGCTCCAAAATGTGTTCATCAATTGCAATGAATGTACCTCACTAATGAAGGATGTTGTTAATGTGAGAAAATGTGGGAGGTGTGGGGAGCAGGACATGTGTGAATCCCTTATATTTTTTATGTGACATTTTTATAATCTAAGTAGCTTTAAGAAAATAAAAAAAAAATAAAAATTTTTTTAAAAAGTGCATAGGAGTGTAGTCTAAAACATAATACTTCCTATATGTCACAAGAGTGGGCCATGTTTTCAATAAGAAATGCAAAGTTCTCCCTGGTGGTAGCGTGCTACCTAAAAAATGCATACATTTGTGTTTGTGGCGGTAACAAGTTATCACAGAAAAAAAGTTTCTTGTGTATTGCTAAGAATTAAAAATGTTTTGAATGCCCTGGAATATCTGACAACTTTGCTATAAAGTCTTGTTTTCATTATTAAAGAAAAAAAATTAAAGGTATATTTTAGTGTTATAGAGACTTGATAACCACTTCTTATTTCACGGCAAGTCACTTAATTTCTTTTTAGTTTGTAAATTAAGATAATACTAGTATATTTCTGTGTATGCCTGTATTATCTGGGGTTTTTTGGTAGTAACCAGGGTAACTTATTATAAAAAATTAAAAAAAAAAAAAAATGTTGGGGAGTGGTTGTAGCTCAGTGGTTGAATGCCTGCGTCCTATGTATGAGGACCTAGGTTTGATCCCTGGTGCCTCCTAAAAGAAAAAAAAAAATGTTATTGGAAGGATATGGGAAAGCTCACAGATGCAGAGGAAAAGCTAAAGAACCAGGCATGGGAAAGGGCAGAATAGAGAGCAGTTCTTTTGATCTAGATAGCAAAAACTATGGGTAGTCTTTCTAGGGCACCATCACCTAGATGATTATGATAAATGATTGCTCAATCTTCCTGAGTCATACTGTTCAAGATTCAAATTCCTGGGAGAGCATCTGATTGGCCTATCTTGGAATGTGTCTACTCCATTTCCAGAAGAGGATGGAGTGCCTCTTCTTGATGACCCCACCAAGACTGCATACCCCAGGTGAAATCATGGGGCAGTTGCAAGTATGAAGGAGGGTGGGTATCTGCAGACAGAAACAAAAACGGCAATTCTTTCCACATGATCTCATGTGATTTTTGTGAGGATCAAGTGCATGAAAAATGCTTAACACAAGTCTTAGCTATAGTAGACACTCGATACAGTTTAGCCATTACATACACTGTGTATGCATATGTGTGTGTGTGTGTGTCTTTGGGGGGGGGGGTTGTACACTTACTAAGAAAACTGAAAGAAAACATATAAAAATATTAGTAGAAGTTATTTATGGTGATTATTCTTAATGTTTTTTATTTTCCAATTTCACCAAAATGGAAAAATATTAACTTTTGAATTAAAACAAAATTAAACTTTAAAAAAGGAGACAGGGTCAGGATGAGATTTTAGGCTCTGAGCTGGCTGTAAGTAGATGGATAAATGATAAGAGGAGCGAATCCCTGATTAGCCACCATAAATAGAACTGTAGAAGGTTCTACTTGTAAAGAGGAAATTTGTCCCTTAAACATGTGTGAAGGAATGGGAAAAAAAAGGAGTATTCTAAGGTTTTTCCTGCTAATTTCTAGGTACCCTGAGTGCACACCACTAGAATACAACTCTTGCCTGGGCAGGCATGTTTCTTGGTGTACAGATAGAGCAGCCACGCCAAGAGTGACCATAACATCTGCGAACAGTCCAAATGGACGTTACCAGCAAAGTATTCATTCCTGAAGCAAACTTTTTGAACCCATACACAGGGATCCTGACAGCAATGATTAGGTGTAGATATGTGTTCCACAGTCCCTTAAACAGAAGTCCTCCAATGTTTAAAGAAGGAAGAAGGGGTGAAGGAGGAGGGAGGAAGGAAAGAACTTCAAGTGAGGCTAGGTTTCAACAAGAGATGGAGGAGCCATAATGATGTAAGAGTCACCATTGGGGTTGACTTGGTTGTCTGGAAGATACCCCTAAGAGTTGTCTGTGGTACACTATATCCAAAGAACTATAGCAAACTCAGGCTACTTCTGGGTCACCATCAGCGTCCACAGGCAGTTCAGTGGAGCAGCAGATGTTTCTAGACTAATAATTTTCAGGACATGGGAAATACTTTGGAATAATTGTGTCCAGGCCCTGGGAAAGGAGATTTACAAACCCTAGGCAGAGTCCTAGGGAAAAAAGATGGTGACAAAAATTCACATTTTAAAATGGCTTGTAGTTCTAAGGCCTGTGACTGCACTGGGAAGAAGTGCATAGAGCGCACCAGAGTGCCATCAGATACTGGATTTAGGGAAGCAAGAGCAATCACAGAGACTACCCGTAAGTAAGCTTTAGCCTTCTGTGAAAGGGACAAACTTGGACAAAATTCACTTGGAAATTAAGTGGGCCTAAACTTTTAGATAATGGGTCTGGGAACACCAGGAAAAGCTTCATCCCTGTAGATGTTTTCAGCTGGAGTGACAAGTGAGATAGAAATTGGAGAAAGGGCATCAAGGATATGGACAACTTCCCACTGTGTATGACAGGGAATACTCATCTATTCTTCACATTAAGCAGGAAGTGACTCCTGATACAAAATTACTATTGGGACTTTTACTTCTGAGGCTCTTGTTGACTTAAGTTTTAGAGATTTTGTATCATTTAATGAAACTGCTCCTCAGTACATTTCAGTTTGATGCTTAAAAATGGATCTTAGCACCCAACTGTAGGGCTGCCCAAAGAGAGATTATTCTAAGATTTCAATGGAGAAGTTCAAGCCAAGTTAAGAATAAAGATCTCTCTGCTACTGGATACTGTACATTAAAAGAGCAAAGGATTTAAAAATTATACCATAAGTGGCCAAAAAACCCAAAAAACACCATAATTCCAAGGACTTTTGTTGTGCCATCATGTCACAAGTGGGGTTTCCCAGGAAGCAGACTCTGAAATGGAGATTAACATGCAGGTGGTTATTAAGAAGTGCTCTTGGGAATAACAACTGTGAAAGGAAGGGAAGGAAGCAGAAATGGGCAGAGGGTAAAAGTATGCTGTGATGCAGTTCTAACAAAATTCCAACCTACCCTTTTGGAGCTCTGAAGCTGGAATGATCCCTGCTAGTTGTCCTGAGTTTGGAAGAAGGGGGCCTAGTTTTTATACCTCCATGACCTGGATGTGGGCTGCCCTGGAAAGGGGATGTGACAGTTAAGGCAGTTTGCAAAGAAGGCTGAGGACTGAGGGCTGTCTGCTGGCAGCACCCCTATATACTGGGGGTCTGGACTGTATATCACAGCTCTGCACAACTGTAGCACTCACAGCCATTTGGGGTGGAGGTGTGCGTGCCATTTTTTAGAATGGCAAAGCATGGTGTCAGAAAGAGCACAGGCAAGTGACCATGAATGTGGCAGTAAGTGTCAAAAACAGCAAAGTCATAATGGTCAGAGAGGAAGAATGTTGGCATTCATGGTTCTTGGATTAAGAAGGCTCTGAAGTCGGGAGGGATTGTAACCATGTTTAAAATTTCATGTAGAGGCTTGGTATCAAATAACTAAATGAATGCCCCCTTGGAGGATTTAAGACTCAGTACCTGGGGAAACATTATTTTTTAAAAAAATCACAACACAAGGTAATATTGTCAATTTTATTTTAAACTGATGGAAAAGAGTGCTTAGTTTGCCATTTATTGAGTGTAAATAAATATAACTTTCATTTACTAAGCATATTTAAATTAATCTTAAAGCTCTAAATCATATATAATTGGACATTATTTTATCTTGCCTTAACTCAGATGAGAATTTTTTTTTTAACTAGAAAGATATATGCACCATTTTTTCAAAAACTTAAAAACAGGTAAAAAATATAAACATTTAGTAACACATATTGGTAATATGACCAGTCAAACATACTTGAACATATAAATCCTGCAGTTTATTTCTGAGTTTATCTAAATAAATCACAAGACTCTATTACACTCTATTAGAAGTGATGATCCGTGCTTCTCAGTCAGTGACCTATTTTATATATACAAATATCCTTCTAATCCATGTAAGCAGGTTTTAAAAATAAAGACCAAACAGTGATACATTGTGGCTAAGCATTTAATCCACAGATGTTTGTCTTTTAATGTATTGTCTCTAAAAGTCAATAAAAATCTACCTTTTCAGTATAACTACCTATGATACATCCTATTGTTTTCAGGATGTTGAAAATTAATATTTTCAAAAGCAAAGTTCTTTAATTTACTATTTCTGTATTTTCCCTTCTTACTGAAGTATTCCTTCAGGCAGTCAGCATTCTTTTTGTTCAGTACTGTGACTAAAACAAAACAATGTCTAGATGAATTAAATTAGTTAATACCTGCTAGAGAATCTGCCGACTGAAGGCTAATAACTACAGTAGATGATTCAGGAATGATTCAGATGTGTTAAGCTTTGGGTATTTTAAAAATTAATTTTATTTACACACATACCATAACCACCAAACATATACTCCCCCTTTTGACATTTTTTATCAGAAGATGAACTTGGACTATTATTTCTCTTTTATTTTCATTATAAACTTCACATGATTTTTCTGAAAAATAAATAAGTTTACCATTTGGATTAAATAACACCTACTGTCAGGGTTATATTCTCTTTTATTTACAAAGTTATTTTTATGTTGCCTGTCTCTATTTTTCCCAAGAGTAATAGAAATCATGACTCTTTATCCTTAAATCCTTCACATATATCTGCTAAGAATGAGAACAAAACTCATTCTTCTCCCACAAAAGCACATACATAAGCACATACAGTTATCAATCTTGGGAAATTTAACATTGATACAATCTTTATTTAAATTCCCCCAATTGTTCCCAATTATTTTTTTCCTTTTTTCTAGGATCCAAAATCAAGGATCGTGCACTGTAGTTATTGTCAGCTCACTTTAGTCTCCTTTAATCTAGTTTAGTTCCTTAGCCTTTGTGTGTGTATGTGCGTGTGTGATATTTCATGTTAGCAGCGTTAGTGAAAAGTCCAGTCCAGTGGATTTGTCTTATTGTTTCTTCATGACTGGATTTGGGTTAACCATATTTGGCAAAGATGGAATCGTGACCTCAATGCATCATCTTGACAGGAACACGGTACTGGTTTGTCCAATTATTGGGGACTTTAAATTTTATCATTTGGTTAGGATGGTGTCCATCAGATGTCTCCATTGTAATGGTATTTTTTCCATTGTAATGACCAAGTAATCTGAGACTGTGTGAATATCCTTTTCCACAGAAATTTTTCAACCAATACTTTTAACATCCTTGGAGAAGTATTGCCTGAATCAATTATTACTATGGCTATTGTAAAATAGCCGTTTTCTATTTCTATTATTCCTTCTACACCTACTAGTTGGCAATATTCTGTAAAAAAATAATTTTTCCTTTTTTCCCACATTTCCTGTTTAAATTTTTAAAGTGTGAATACGGACTCATTAATTTATTTTTATTCAATATATTATAATCCATTTCTATCATTATTCATTTTAATAATCAAATTATACCAAATTTGGCCACTGGGAACCCTGGCAAGTTGGTATCTCTGTCCTTTTGGCAGACACCCAGCATTTTTTAGTGTTTCCATACTTTCTGCCACAGAAACATGTTACAGGCCCACTTTGTGCTTTACCTATCCCTATCTTGGATACAACAGTTTATCCAAGGAGACCTGGTTCCATGTTCTGGCTATGGTGTTAATTAAGACTTGGTTTATTATCAAAGCGGGATCCATTTCATAATTAGAATTTCATTCCTTGGACATTAGATTTTGGGCCCTGTTAAAATGGAGACATCCCTGTACAAACTTAAATGTTGATCCTACCAGTCTTACACTTTAGGGTTTATCAGCACATTTCCTTTGTATGAGGAAAGAAACTGGGGGAATAAGGAAACTGGACACCTGGGAATGGAGTAGTGAGAGGGATCCACAGAGAAGGGAAGAAAGCTAACATCAATTCCTTCTATTCAAGGCACCTCACATACATTGTTTAATCCTCACAAGGATCCTCATTTTTATAAGTGAGAAAGTAACATTGAAAGTCTAAAATTATATGGCATATGGCTCAGAAGTAAAACCCCCATTTGTCTAACTCCAAATGCCTCATCTGTGCCGTCTGTTACCCCATGCTGATCTCCAAGTCAAGCAAGAAGGTCTGGGAACTGAGAAAACAAGCTTCGCCCACTTTGAGTTTTGAGAAGGGCAAACTGGTCATGCTGCTTTCCCTGTTCTACTTGAAGTTGTTCATTGAGACCTGTGTGCACGCCCACCCTCACAAGCGTTGTCCTTTGAAAATAAGGTCCAAAGTCATTCTCTTTTTTGCTCAAAAGTCTGTGAAAACAATTTCCTATTTCATTTGCTTTCAGTGTTGATGTAAAAAGAACAGATAAGCATCTGAAATTGAATGCTATCTTGGTTGGATTATTCATTACAAGTACTGTCTGTTGCCAGAAGTTAATGCTAGTGATGGGAAAGCTTGTTTCAGGCTTGTAAGAGATAACTAAAGCAAGTTGCTTGAGGAAACAATGTTGAGTACAAAGCCCAGGAGACCTTTGTCAAATTATTGAACTTCCTTGTTCCTTAGTTTTCTCTCCGTAAATGAGAATAGTAATAACTTCCCTGCCTGCAGGAAAGAGGCAAGATATCTAGGACAACAAAAAGCACAAGTAAATATCTTCTATAGGTAGAGAGCTCCCTTTTACACTGGAAATACGGAGAAATATAAGGCATACTCCCTGCTTTTGTGATACAGAACTTGCATGTGAAAAAGGAAAATAATAAGTACCATATGAATGTCAAAGAAAAGAAGGATAAATTACCAAGGGTATTATAAGCTTCCAAATTTAAAATAACAA
>JAQZBX010036162.1:0-24286 GCA_029593785.1 Cabassous unicinctus
TGAACACATGTTGTTGGAAAAAATGATGACAATAGACTTGCTTGACACAGGGTTTACACAAACCTTCAATTTGTAGATAAAGTAATATCTTTGAAGCTCAATTAAATGAGATATTCCTTTCTTTTAAGCCCACTGTTGATTCCCTTGCTCAGAAAAATATTCCTTTCAAAATATTTTTTTCTCATTGACTATGTACCTGGTAACCCAAGAGCTCTGGAAATGTAAGATGACATGTGTGATCTTTTCATGCTTTCTTAAACAACAATCATCCTGTAACCCAAGGATCAAGGGGTTAATAATGACTTTCAAGTCTTATTATTTAAGAAATAATTTCATCAGTCTATAGGTGCCATATAATGATTCCTCTAATGAATCTTGGCAAAATTCATACAAAACCTTCTGGAATTGATTCACCATTCAAGATTCCATTAAGAATATTCATTGGAGGAAGTTAACATATCAGCATTAACAGAGGTTTTGTAAGGATAATTCAAATCTTCACGGATGTCTTTGAGTGGTTCAAGATGTTGGCGGAGGGAGTAACTGCAGATATGGTGGAAATAGCAAGAGAACTAGGGTTAGAAATGGTGCCTAATGATATAAATGGATTGCTACAATCTCATGATCACATTTGAATGAATGAGGAGTTGCTTATTATGGATGAGTCAAGATAGTTGTTTCTTGAGATGAGATCTACTGGTGTTGACCATGTTGTGAAAATTGTTAACATGACAATAATATTCAAAATGTTTTGAATATTACATCAATTTAGTTGATAAAGCAGTGGCAGGGTATGAAAGCAGTGAGACAAATTTTGAAAGAGATTCTACTGTGAATAAATACTATCAAACAGCATCATATGTTACTGAGAAATCTTTCATGAAAGGAAGAGTCAATCAATGTGGCAAATTTACTCTTCTGTTAATTCAGAAATTGGCACAGCCACCCCAAACTTCAGCACCCTTATCAGTTAATAGCCATTAAGGTTGAGGCAAGACTCTCCACCAGTAAAGAGTATACACCTCATTGAAGGATCAAATTATGGTTAGCATTTTATACCAATAAATTATTTCTAATTAAATTATGTACATTTTAAAAAGAAATAATGTTATTGCACACTAAAGGAGTGGGAGGGGGTGGGGCATATGGGAAACTCCTATATTTTTTATGTAACATTTATGTAATCTAAAGCTCCCTTGAAATAAAGAAAATATTCAAGGAAATGTCACTCACAGCATACAAAATAACTGTTATTTAAAGAACAGAAAACTTTAAATGCCAGAGGGAATGTGGAAGAATAAGAATGCTCCTTCACTGCTGTCGATACTGTAAAATGGAAAATCCACTGTAGAAGATGATCTGGCAATTGCTCTGGAAATTAAACTAAAAACTCCATATGATCCACCATTCCCATTACTAGGAATCTGTTCAAAAGAACAGAAAGCAAGGGCATGAACAGATATTTGCACACCAATATTCATAGTGGCATTATTCACAATTGCTAAAAGAGGGAAACAACTTAAGTGTCCATCAACTGATTAATGGATAAACAATGTGTGGTATATGCATATGATTAAATATTACTCATGTGTAAGAATAAGTCAATTGGGGAAGCACATGAGAACATGGAAAAACCTTGAGGATATTATGTTGGGTAAAAGAAGCCAGACACAAAAGGACGAATATTGTCTGGTCTCACTGATATGAACTAAATACAATAAGTAGACTCATGGAGGTGGACCACAAAGTGTAGGTTAGTGGGAAATGGAATGTGTGATAAGGTGGAGAAGATGCTGGATATATGTATAATATTTAGTAAGGAAAGGAAGTGGGATTCATTTGCTTCCAGATTCTATATTTGTGGCTAGAGATAACAGAGGGGAGTGGATGTCCAAACATCACTTTAAACAACAAAGTACTGATTCTTTGGGTTCATTGCCTACCCAAAAACCTTCAGCCCCATAATGAACTTCAGAAAAGTGGAGATAATCCTTTTTATTAACACATGGGGAAGTGAGGCTCTGAGAGAAAAGGCTGTATGGATGTCCACACAGAAAATCAGCAATTTGATCTATTTCATCTCGTGCTTGTACATAGCCTAAACCCAGATTCAAGGTAAAATAGGAGATCCGGTTCCCTTTCTCCACCTCAAGGGAATGTAGGCACTAATTTCTGCTGGAAAAATAATATGGGGAACCTGAGAACATGGGTTAAGATATTCTATCCATTCTTGTTTTACCTAAACCATACCCAGGGGTAGGAGAATATCAGTGGCCCAAATCACTGATTTTAGAGATGTTCCTACTGAGACTTCTGTGGCCATAGAAATATTTCCCACTCTGACACTTAGACTCCCCATAACTAATGGAAAGTATTTGTCTCCAATGCTATGAGATTCTCACCAATGTGATGTAGAGATGTGTACAAGAACTATCACAAAACATTTTTCATAATGGGTTCAAAGTTAAAATCTAAATTCTCATGAAAAGACAAATGGATAGGCAATTTGTGGTATGTCTTAAAATTGAATGCCAGTCAGAAATAAGAGTGAACTCCTAAAATAAACAAAATCTTTATGTCAAGTGAAGAAGCATTACTCAAAGAAATACATATGGTATGATTCTGTAAATATAAAGGTCCAGAACAGGCATAATTCATCCCTTGTTGTGAACTATTAGAAAGTTTCAATTTTTATTTATACATGGACATTTACTGGGAGGGGACATGAGGGAACTTTGTAGAGTGAAGATTCATGGGTTAATATTTGATAACTTGATAGGGGATTGGCTTACATAGATGTATGCATCTGATAAAACTCAGTTAAAATGTGTGAATTCTCTTGTATGTAAATTTGAACTAAAAAGAATAAAGTGTAAAAGTCTTACCCATAAGTTGAATGCATTTTGAAATACTATGGAAAATATTACTGATGTTTCTAACTTTCTTTTTTTTCATAAACAAGTATGAGTTTATTTTATAATCATGTTTATTTATATCCCCATGTGGAAAATGGAGGCTGTTCATTCCACATTCAAACTAACCTAAATGCATGTATATTAAATGTTTTGCAATAATAATAATTTTCAGATTTTGGTATTTTTCCCCTAAAATACAAATCTGACAGAGTACTAATATTTTCTGAGGTTGTGTCAATAAAAGGAGTTATTGCTAATGACAATAACAATAACTCAAAAATAAATAACAATAAAAATCCTAGAAAGACTTTTAATATTCTTTTTTCCCCTACAACCATGATTTCCAGAGTTAAAATGTTTCACATCTAATTTTTCATTTTTAAAAAACTTTAGATTACTTACATGTTACATAAAAAATATAGGGCTTTCCAACGTACCCCATCCTCTCCCCCTCCACCACTTTTCTCTACAAACGGCATCTTTCATTAGTGTGGTACATTTGCTACAATTGATTAATACATACTGAAGCATTGGTACTAACCATGGTCTATTGTTTACATTGTGGTTTACAGTTTGCACCAAACAATTTTATAGGTTTTGACAAAATGAATAATGGCCTATATCTGTCATCACAAGGTCATACAGGACAATTCCAATGTCCCCAAAATGCACCATGCTACATCTCTTCTTCCCTCTCCCACCTCTCAGAATCTCTGTTGGTCACAGTCTTTATATCAGTGATTAAAAATTCTTCCATGTCTAGATTAATAATGTCTATTTAGTCCATAGTTGCATCCCCCCATATTTGTTCATTACACAATATTGAGGATTTGGGGATGTTGATGCCTACTTTGTTTCTGATTGAGAAGTGTCTAAGATCCCATGGGTCAGATGGATGGAACTGTTTTGCTCAGTTGTGGTTAATCTGTTTTTTGTGATAGGCATTGTCCACCATCATCCTTTTGTTAGTTGTTTTGGGTGAGTCCAATTCAGTGGAGAGTAAGTGTTGCATCTCAGCTAAGATTCAGGGCTAAACTGGCATATGAACAGACCAAAGATTTAAGTTTCTGGGACATATATTTATTGGGTATAGTGCTAAATATAGACTCAAATAAAAGGTGCAGAAGAGCCATGTATAGGGAAATTATGAGTCTAACTCTGTTATATTGAGGAACATATATAACAAATTAAGGTCCACTGTCAGGGTGTTGAATTCCTGTGATTATCTACCCTGCCTATCATGTCTAGATGTCTCTAAAGCCCTCAGAAAACCCATTTTGGGGGGGCACTGCTTACTTTGGCCTTCAATGAAATCCTGCTGAAACATGAATAAAAATAATTACTGGAATGACCTCCTGACTCACTTTGAAATTGCTTAGACATAAAAACTCATTTGTATTTAATATTTCCCCCATTTGGTCAAGGTCTTTTTCCAAGTTCATTGCTAGTTGGCACTGGGTAATGATCCCTCAGTGCCAGGGAGGCTTACCCCAGAAAACATGTCCCATTCCAGGAGGAAGGTATTGCATTTATATGTTTAGTTTGTGTTAGAGAGGCCACATTTGAACAACAAGGAGGCCTTCAGTAGGTATCTATTAGGCAATATATAATACTAGAGGTAGGAAAGGCTTAACTTTCTCATAAAAACAATGGAGGAAGGGCAAAAAGTTATTTGAGGGAGCTGCTTTAGGGATCTGCAGACCAGGAGAGTGGTGCACATCACCCAGTAGGGAAAGGGACAGAGAGACAAAGAGACCAAATGAAAACAGCAAGTTACTAGCCCTATATCTGGGAATGGCACATATATCTCACCCTCATGATGTATAGCTTCTAGCTTTCTTTTAAATGGCTAAAAAATAAATTCATGTCTTTCAGTATGTGATTAAATTTAAACATAACTTTAATGTTTTCACCCCTCTCCCATCAGGTCTCAGCTTGATTTCCCAAAAGTCAAGAGGGTGGATGTGTTTGGTGACCAAGAGACCTGAGACTGTGACTTAAACACAGGTGAGACTGTGACCAGAGCAACTTCCTCAGCAGGATCAGTGCTGAGAGGTCAAGGGAGGAGATCCCAACAGAAGTAACAAGCCTATGGATTATCCTCTGTATCCCAGACTCCTGGGTTCATATCAGGTACTGGGCCTAGGCATTTCATCATTGTCTCTGTCTACAGAACTGGCCAATCCATGACTGAGCTCTCAGTGCATTACAATGGGATCTCTCTGATATCCTTTTGGCCCAGCTATGTGACCACTATGCTTTACTCACTCCACAGAGTCCCCAGAGGCCCAGAATCCTTCCCTCATCTAACTCACCTCCTCTTCTCCCTGTCCAGTCAAATGTCCATAGTTTATTGGTGATCTTATTGGGGATCAGAGAGAATGAAACATTCAGGATCACAACATCAGCTATAAGCAGAGGCCTGGAACTCAGTGACCCTAGGTCAGGGTGCAAAGAGGAGCTGGATTTATAGAGGCCTACCTGGGCTGATTAGGCACAGGGAATTTGTGGGCTCCAACTCACTGTTTTAGAACACACCCCTCAGAAGCCCTGCCCTGTGCAGCCTGCGGGGATTTCCATGGTTAGAGTAAGCAACCCTCAACAAGCCTCTTTTACATATTATCCATAAGGGTGACAAATGTTTCTTCCTCTTTGTCCTTTTTAGTCCCCAAATGCAGTGGGTATTTTCTGCTTTTGACCAATATTTTGATACCAAGTAACATTTTTAAAACTTTTTTTAAATTGAACTTTAATATTCATACATGGACATCCACAAACATAAGTGTATAATGTAAGTTGTGAACTTACAAAACAAGCATGCATATCATCATACAGGGCTCCCATACTTTACCCAATCACCACCAACTTGCAATGTATGAAGCAATTGTTACAAACTATGAAAAAGCATCATTAAAACATTACTAACAAAAGCCAATATCTTACATTTGGTGTATTGTTCCCCCAACCCACCCAGTTAATGATGCTATGTGTTAGTACTATATACTTGTTATAGTTCATGAGAGAATGTTTTTATATTTGTTCTGTTAACCACAGTTCATCTTCCACTACAGGATTTATTGTGTTATACAGTCCCATGCTTTGTACAATCCATTCAAAGTTTACACTAAGTGGCTCTCATATTCATCACAGTGTTGTGCTGTCATCTCCTCAGTCAATTTTAGAATGTTTTCATTACTCCAAAAAGAAAAATCCCATACTCCTTGTATCATATATTTATTTTTCAAATTTATGGTGATGTTTATTCCCAGAAAAATAGTGTGATCATTTTTCTGTGTTCTCCACAGAAATTTCACTGGGTGTTCAGTGTAAAAAAAAGTTGTCATCAAGTTGCTTTGGAGTTGGACTGCCTGAATTTTGTTTCTCCTTGTCACTGGCCATTATTATCTTTGGCTGGTATGTGTTTTAAACTATCTTTGCCCCTTTATCACATACAGAAAGAAGAGGAAGATGGAACCTGATTCAGAGGGTTCTGTAAGGAAAGTGCAGGAACAAAGTCAAGACCACAGAGCAATACCTGTGCTGTTACCACTTTTAGCTCAATTTTTTTTAAAAAAAACTTGAGCTGGCCTATTGTTTTACAACTCCAAGTTTGTTTCAGTTTGTAACAGCAGCCCAAATGATACAAATCATCAGTGTATTTGTCTGCCAAAGGCGTGCATATGCAAAGTATCAGAAATCTGTTGTCTTTTTTAAAGGGTATTTATTTGGGCTAAAAGCTTACAATACCAAGGCCATGGAAAGTCTAACTCAAGGCAACATAAGAGGTGCTTTCTTACCAAAGTCAGATGCCATATGTTGAAACAAGTTGGTGGATGATCTCTGCCTGGCCTCTACTCTGCTCTGGGCTTCTTTATCTTCTTGAACTCTGTAGATCCAGTCTTTTGAGGCTTCATACTTAAGTGATCCTATAGTTCTCTTTGTCCTTGTGTAGGACTTGTTTCTATCTGGACATTCTATATCAGTCTCAGATGTACTGCTCTCTTCACAGTGTCAGCTATAATCTGGCAGGTGAATGGCTCATCTTTCCCTGGGGTCATAGGTGTTTGACCCTTCTCCTTTCTGTCATATGGCAGGATCAAAAATGACAGCGCTCTCTCTTTCTGTGTGTCTTGTTGAATTGTCCATATATAGCAGACCCAGCAAGGTGGTGAGGACTCAAACTGAATCATGCCTTAACTGACATAGTCAAATAAAAAAGACCTACAAGCAATCTTAACAGTTAATCTAATCAAAGGCACCTCAACTGAATTTAATATAATCACACCCAGAGGAATAGATTAGCTTACAAACATAATAGTTCTCTTATTGGGATTCATAAAACTGTGATAGTCATATATTGCGTAGTGGTCTTGTAGAGCCTGTTGGACCATAATTAGAGTTTGAAGGGACAAAACATTTTCTGCAAGGCCTTGGGCCTTATCTCTCCAGACTTGCATTGTAACTATGAACTCTAAGATATCAGCACATTTTAGTATACTTTAATTTGGCCAACCCCAAAGAAGATAAAAAGGAAAATGACTGCCTCCTTTCTATGATTCTCAAATAGTTTCCAGTTGCTTTCTGGGTTAGGAAAAGTGAAGTACTGGGGAGGTTTATCAATACCCTGCAGTTATAAACTGACAGCCAAGTGATAGGGTAGTAAAAGAAGATTTGAGAGAAGTGTGAGGCTCTCTCACCAGGTCTAATGTTATAGGAGTTTCTACCTTTAATAATATCTATTTTTTAATGTAGTGATTAATGTCTAGTAGTGTATTTTGGGACAGAGGCAAGAGATCTCTTTTACAGTGGTCAATGAGGCTCCTGGTGCACAAGAAACTATCAGAGCACAGTTAGAGCCTCCTCTGAGAATCTTCAATAAATTGCCTTTACCATCTTCCATCAAAGCTCAGAAATTGCCTGGGAAATATCATATCCAGTACAGTACACAGGTGTTACCAGTTCTTTGCAGGTAAATAATTGTGTGAAGTGACTGCAGTATGGGTGGTTGCATCTACATCAGAAGCTGTGTTCCCCTTCTAGGGCACATGGACACTTTCTCCCCATGTGCAGTCACCTCATATTGAAGGGTAGGGCATTTCTCATTCTCTTCTGCAAAAGTGGGAACACATAAGTGCTTCCACCCTGAACATGCTCATAGAGACTCTATAGATGCTGAAAATTTTCAGGACAGAAATGCTGTTGGATTTTCAGGAAAAAGTCTATGCTAACAATTTATTTGGGTGATTTCCTTCCCAATCAAGCCTATATTGATTCATTGGTATTTAGATTTCAATACATCCTCATAAATCACAAAAGCTTTTAAATCATCTGTTTTAAAATAATAAAATATACAGTGCACAAAAAAGAATACAAGACAATCAGAGATATAGGAAATCATGACCCATCAAAAGGAAGAGGATGAAAATCCAGAAAAAAACAATGAAAAAGACAGGAATCTGGACAAATCAAATGAAGTCTTTTTAAAAATGGTCAAGGAGTTGAAGGAAAATACAAAGAAAATACTCAAATATATCAGGAAAGTAGTTAATGAGCATTATGAGAATTTTCATAAATATTGTGAGTGACATTCTGTCACTTTGGCCATATGTTGATTAGAAGTGAGTGGCTAAAACCAGGTTACATCCAAGAGGAGGGGATTACATAAAAATACGTAATCTAAGGTGAGGCCCCTTGGAAGATACATGTTTCTTCCTTACTTGTTAAGGAGGCTGTGGTTTGTCTCTCTCTCCGGGTGGGAGAGGAGACCCCGAGCTGGTGGCCTGGCTGGCGTGTGGGGGAATCCGGTGTGGAGGGCGACGCAGTAAAGAAGCTGTGGAGATGAGGCTGGTGGAGAAGGTCTACTTTATTAGGGAAGTGTAGTACAATTTATAGGGTTTAGGGCTACCGTGTAGCCCGCTGATTGGTTGGAGGCAGCGTCTGTGTGATGATTGGTTACAGTCAGCTGTTGCTGGGTAAAGGGCTTCCTGGCAGGGGAAGTGGGTGGTACCCACAAGGCTCGTAGGCCGCTTATGTCCAAATAAGGTAATATTGGGGGAATATAGGGGCAGGGGGGAGGAGGCCGCAATGCTGAGTCATTGGATCCACCATTTTGAGGTGGTTGCCATTTTAAATGTATACCAACATCTCTTTTTTTGTTTTTATTAATAGGAGGGTAGGGAAAACTGTGCCTGTTTTAGGTTCAGACAATGTTTAGCCGACTACTGGGTTTTACCCGTCATTGGAGTCCACAGCAGCGTCTGGTGTTAGGGCCCATGACCAGCCAGCTGGGATCTTGTCTTAGGTTGTCCAGAGTGCTTGTCAGTGATGGAGAATAAGTCTGGTTGCCCGTCATTGACTAACCAGTTTAGTCTCAAAGGCGCATGGCGGCCAATGACAGAGGCTAGCAGCGGGAGAAGGGAAAGGGGCATGTGCTAGGGCTGTTCTATTATGATGGATAATTAAATGCTGGGGGATCTTTTTCTCTGGTTAAGCATTAGCGCAGCTATGGCCAATTGTTTGTTTTGTTTTTGTAAGTTACTAATTTTTACCTATAAATATTTAAAGAGAATTAGACCAAGCATACTAACAAACAAGACAAAACCATATGCCAGGAGGTTTGAGGGTTGGAAAAATGATATAATTTTTTGGAGGGTGTTAGAAAGTAACGTGGGAGTCTATAGTCCATCTGTTGAGTGTTGTATTTGATTAATGTTTTTGTTTATTTTAGCAGTTATGTTGTTGTTAAGACGTGATGATCTAATTTTGTAAAGCAGCCTGCTCCTTGTTGATATTAGCTGGAAAAGGCGTGACACAAACTTGTTGGTAGGCATAGCAGGGGTCACAACTTGTGAGTGCAAGCTGTCAGAGGAAGGATTGTTCCTGGGCAAGGAGGTTGATTTGTTGCTGCAGGTTTAGAATCGCTTGGTGGATAAGAAGGTTAACGTCCTGTTGATGTCGAAGAGCATCTGTGGTGTCAGCAGTAAGGTTTTGTAAACTTGCTATGGTTGCTGTGCTTTGTGTTATGGCGATGGCAGCAGTGGTTGCTGTCGCGAGGCAGATCCAATGAGGTGAGCTGGTAGCTACGCGGAGTGCCCCACGTTGGGCGCCAGAATAAGGAGGCTGTGGTTTGTCTCTCTCTCCAGGTGGGAGAGGAGACCCCGAGCTGGTGGCCCGGCTGGCGTGTGGGGGAATCCGGTGTGGAGGGCGATGCAGTAAAGAAGCTGCGGAGACGAGGCTGGTGGCGCAGGTCTACTTTATTAGGGAAGTGTAGTACAATTTATAGGGTTTAGGGCTACCGTGTAGCCCGCTGATTGGTTGGAGGCAGCGTCTGTGTGATGATTGGTTACAGTCAGCTGTTGCTGGGTAAAGGGCTTCCTGGCAGGGGAGGTGGGTGGTACCCACAAGGCTCGTAGGCCACTTATGTCCAAATAAGGTAATATTGGGGGAATACAGGGGCAGGGGGGAGGAGGCCGCAATGCTGAGTCATTGGATCCACCATTTTGAGGTGGTTGCCATTTTAAATGTATACCAACAACTTGTGGTAACCCTTCCATTTTTTTTTTCCAGGGGAGAGTGTGAATGCAGTCCCCCACTATTACAAATTATGCAGTCAAGTTTCCCACATAGGGGTAAATCTCAAGGGTCAGCACATCCTGAGTACAATGGATAATCTTTGCCCTGGGAAAACCATCTTCATGATCATGGTACGTCCCTTGCCAGGTAAGTATAAACCCTTCCTTTTTAAGTTCATGCATTATGTGTAGGTGAAACCAGCTCTGGAATTTTATAGTTTTTTAATATACATCTGATAATGTCCCCAGGAAGTAGGTGCTAGAATGTGCCCATAGTTCAGGTGGGGAGACTGTGGAAACCCAGGAGTCACAATTACTTGACCAGTCTCACAGAAAAGTAGAAGTAGAGCTTGGTCTTAATCCACTTCTTTCTCAATCATGGGGTCTCAAACATTACAGGCCTTCCTGTGACACTGTGGAGAAGAATGTGTTTGTGTAAATATAGACTCAAGTAGATGACATGGGAAAGGAGGATGAAGATTCAGCAGCCCAAGGGGACTTATGACATCTTTTGTACAAAGAAAGGGAACAGGTAAATGGACCCTATGAAGTGACATCATTTCCTTGGAGATATAGCACAACAGAAATTGGAAACTTGGTAACCAGGAACCCATTCTACAGATAAACCTCATGAGGTTACTATGAACATGTAGGGGTAAAGCATGGTGTGTTGAGCAGCAGACTCACAAATCTTCTTGGAAAGTTCTCTCCTGGTTCCTGGCTTTGGGATAATGATTGCTGGGTGTTCTGTGGATTTTCATATTTATTATTTTCTTCTCTTCTATAAAGAAGTGCTCTGACTCCCACCTTACTGACCTTGTGGCCATGAGGATATTTATTTTCCCAATTGTAAAGGAGTTTTGAGATTCCATTTATGAGACCAATGTCCATGCAGTAGTTAGAACAGGGATACCAGTGAGGTGGCAGTGTTATTCCAGGCCCCCTCAGTCTCCTGTAAGTGGCATGTATCATTGATTTCCTGGACTTTGAGAGAAAAGTGAGAGAATTTAGTGTCATGGAGGACTTGAGAGGAAGGTAAATTGAATTTCTGTATAAAATGCAAAGGGAAAACTTTCTCAATTGGCAAAGGGTAATAGGTATTTGTTGTTAATAACAAACATTAGACCTAAACATATTAAATTCCGATTTTTGTTATACCCTGGTAGTTGTGTTTTTTTGTTTCATTTCCTGCCTCAATTTAAATGACATGCAGTCTATCTCAGTAGTCATTGAAATCAGAAATCTTATAGGTTCAATAGCATATTTTATGTGGAAGACATTTGAAGGGTCTAAGTACCTTATCTGGCTTACTGAAGTAAATATGTAAGTTAGCCTTTCACAGAGTAGACATACATTTCAGGATCATTAAACTGGAAAAAGAGCTGAGATACCCCATCAGCTCTCCTGTGACTTAGGGTTGAAGGTACTTTCACAGGACATAGCAGCAACTTCTAAAATGTGGATGCTTTACTACATTTACAAGACCCTTTCCTGACCTAGGACAGTTGCTTCCTTTCCCCAAATTTAGACAAAGAGGAAATAATTTCTACTTCTCATGCTGAGGTTTCTTTTGACTACCAATTAAGGACTTGTAGTTTTTCATGTGAAACTATGGAATTGCATCAGCACTAAGGGAAGGAAAATTATAAAATGTTCAAAACTGGAAAAGGTGGAGTCTGAAGCTGTGTGATTCTGAAGTCCACTGGTTTGGATGATCACTTTAGTCATGATTCTACCAATGTATCCTGGGAGATTTTGTAACAACTGAACCAACCTTAAGTGTTTATATCATCATACCTTGGGTACACCTACAAAGGTGAGAGCCAGATCAATTTGTGAAGCGGTTCTGAGTTGCCAATTGTGTTTCTTAGTTATTCCCCTCTTTCTTGATGGCTCCAAGTGTCACCCAGACACTCAGCAGTGCTCAACTCTGCCTGGTTGGCTTTTGCAGGACAGTCAACAGGTAGAGCACAAACCCTGGCTCAAGAAACCCAGGCACTTTTTGACATGGCACAGTTGTCCTGCGATGTGTTTTGTTAATTGAAACAGAGGTATGGTTCTGCTTTTCCTTCAAATGCAAATGCCAGATTTCAAGGATAGTCCAGGGCCTGGAAGAATGTACTGGTGTCCAAGAAATTTCATTCACATGACCAGGAGGCTCCTGATAGAAGAGAAAGTGTGTGGAAAGATTTAATAATCTAGGTGATGTATTATAATAAAATTATTAATTTTAAGAATTGTGAATTCCTAAGCTTTCTAATCAATAGCCTCTGCTGTTTCAGTCTAGAATTGTGAATGATTAACTTGTCCTTTGAGCTTTGGAATGTTGCAATGCTGCTATGCAGGCAGCACCACTACCTATTAAATAAAAACAAATGTTTAGAAAGAGCAAGTCACCAGATGTAGTAGTTGTGCATATGCCCTTTAAAGTTAACATCAAGTTAAAGCTGATGTGTATTGAAACCTTTATGTTTCTGTTTAGCGTACCATGAACAGAACAGAACAAATACCTCTCAAGACATGTGTCTCTCCTGTGGAAGGATGACCACTCTCCCACTGGATGGATTTGGTTACTTTCATTGAGGTCATTCCTCATGAGTTGCAAGACTCATTGGAGTTTTGAGGTGCAGAACCACTTTAAATAGGATAGTCCCCAAGCTTCCACTTGAAGTCTTACCCAGGAGAGAAAGCTCTGCCTGGGAACATTTTTCCAATTGGGACTCTGGCTGGCTGTCAAAAGGAACTTCCCAGCCTCATGAGAGACCAGATGTGCTTTTCCCTGATTTGGTGAGTTGTTGTATATATTTTCATTCTTTCCTATGTCTTGAATTGATCATTTTCTTTAATGATTGCTCAATTGTTATAATCATTTGATATGACCACAAACTCATTCGATTAAATAAAATTGCCTTTGCATAGCATTTAGAGTTTATGGCCTCTTCCTTATCAAAATAATAGTGCATGATATTATGGTAGAGGATGGATATATTATTGCATCTTAGGGTTACCGTTGGCTGAAAGTGCAATGAGTCACCCAACAGAGACCCACATTTATGGGGAGACTTCATCTAACTTAGTCTTTGACATAATTCTCCCTTTAAACCTGAGATTACTTGACCAAATAAGAAATCACAGATGTCCAAGGCATTCATGTGCTGGTGCATGTCTCCACCTGTTCCTGGAGAGGTGAAGGTCTTCCCCCTTTTCAGGCTCTGCCAGGTGGTAAACCAAGATCTTAGCTGAACCTGATTCCTGAAGAGAAGGGGTTATATTGGTTCATGGCAAAAAGCAGGGGCCTGGGAAGTGACTGTTGGACCACAAGAAGGGAAAGAGCTGGACTGAAGTCCCCTAGAGCTCCAACATCTGTAGGTCTGAGGTCTCTACCTAAGGGCAGTGGACAGTGTGCCCATTTAAGCCTGGCTTCGACAAAAGATTCAGTGATTTTTTTTTTTAAGAATTCCATTCTAATAGCACACTTTCTGACTAGTTCTGGACTAATTAGCCAGTGAACGCATGGGTGAACCTACAAGGCTTTTCAAACATCCCCTCCTAACTGTTTAAAAATGCACAGATATCCATGAATAGACATGAGGCCTGGAGGCCCTTTCTGCCTGTCCACTTTTAACTGATGGCCTCTGTGTCACCCTGTCATGTGTTCTTGTTCCCCATCCTGAAATGCTCACTTGTTCCCTGAAGAGTTGCATGATCAGTGCTTGCATCAAATCAACCTGAAAATTGACTGAAGACTCCCTAGTGAAGGGCCAGCTCCTTCTCAGCTTCTGTGCCCACTGAGGAACTGACTAGCACAGCATAGTTCTGGAAGGGTTTGGAACATCCAAATTATGCTGAGTGAATCCTTGGATGCCCTCTTTATTCATGTGTGCCTTTCTATGGAGGATAAAAGCAAGGGAAATAACAAATCTCTATACCTAGCTAAAATGTCATAAAACCATTTATACATTTTAATGAGACATACCTTGAAACTGTGTTAAAAACATATTCTCAAGTACTCATGTATTTTTCTCCAATAAGCCATATGTTGGGTCATAAATCAGATCTCTATAAATTCAAAAAGAATGAAGCTATACAAAGCAATTTTCTGATCAGAATGAAATGAAACTAGAAATAAGTAATAGAAAATGGGAAAATTAAAAAAAATTATGGAGATTAAAATTCACTCAATAAGTGGGTCAAAGATAGAATTGCAAAAGAAATCAGTAAATATCTCAAAATAAATGAAAACAATAACACAACATATCAAAACATATGGAATACAGTGAAGGCAGTTCTGAAATTTATAGCCCTTAATGCTTACATTAAAAAATAAGAAAGAAGGACTTCCAAGAAGATGGCATCTGAATAGGTAAGCAGGGCTCACCTCTTTCACAAAAACAACAAGGGAAGAGCAAAAACCTGTCCAAGGTACCTGCTTTAGGACTCTGCAGGCCAGGAGAGTGCTGTATAACCCTCAAGAGGGTGAGGGACAGAGAGGTGAAGAAGGCAAAATGAAATCTGTGAGTGAGTTACTAACCCCCTGCACCTGGGAATGGCACCCATCCCCCAATCTCAAGGCAATCAGCCTGGATAAAAACTGTGGCACACTACAGCCAACAGAGAGGAGAACAGAGGTCTTCTTCCCTGGGAAGAAGTAAGGTGTGTCAGAGGTGTGTCAGAGAATGGTTTCCATTCAGGTAATTTGACCAGAAGCACCCGCTTTGATTCTTAACTCTGACCAGAAAAGAATCACCTGAAAGTGGATATTGAAAGAATCACCTCCTTGGAAATATTTGCTGATGAGCACCATCTGCCAGCTGGCCAGAAAACTGCAAGGAAAGAAAAACTGCTTATAGATGTCTGTTGTACAAAATTCCTGAGAATGGATTTGCAGTGCAGTTGTGAGTCCCTGGATCTATTTTGATAACATTAGCTGGGCAAGTTTAAAGACTTAGAATAAGTTGAACCAAAAATCAAAAACAGCTATAAAACAAAACCACCAGGCAAGAGAGAGAAATTGAATATCAAAGTAAATTCACAAACATATTCAGATGTCTAGACATCAGCAAAAATGCAAGTCAACATAAGAAACAGGAAGATATGGCTCAACAAAAGGCACAAACCAAAAATCCCGATGAGATACAGGATTAAAGATGACTAATCAATGATAATCACACAAATATCCTAAATCAATTCAAAGAGTTGAAGCAAAATATTACTAAAGAAACAAAGGATATTAAAAAGATATTTGGTGAACATAAAGAACAATATAAAAGCCTGCAATAAAAGTCACACAGCTTATGGGATGAAAGACAAAATGGATGAGATTAAAAATAATCAAGCATTACAAGGACTACTTCATTTTTAAATTAGAATTTATTGTGTTGCAATTCTAGAGGCCATATGTCAAAATTGGTTTTGTCTGAGATCAATATTTTAGTCAACAGGAAAACACTCTATCTGGAGAATATAAAGGAGAATCCATTTCCTTGTCTATTCCAGCCTGTAAACTTCATTCCTTTAGCATTTTTCAGCTTCTGGTAGCTATCAGCATTCCTTGGCTCTTGGTCCTTTCCACCATCTTCAAAGCCTACAGTATTTACTCTTACTAGGGCTATTCCCAGAATCCTAAACCATGATTGAATCTCAAACATTTAGTTTCTTGTTTATTTTTGTTTCATTTTTACTAGGACATAAGAGCAGTGAAGGTGGGAACCTTACATATTTTAGCAATTAGTCCCCAGAAAATTCTGGTTCTGGGATATTTGAAACCCTTTAAAAATATGTGATATTAAAATAAATTATCTGAAGGGGATCCAATAACTTTTATACAGTTTCTGACATTAATCTAGCCCATCCTCATACAGGTATACTTTCAAGATGGGCCTGCTTCTTGTTGCTGTTTTTCCTCTGAGGCATTTAAATATTAGTACCATTTATTCTGCACAAAGAGTGAGTATTTGGAGAGAAAATAAGCCAATGAATCAACAAATATTAGTAATAATTGAATGAATTAATGAATAATAGTCTGTATACCTTATCAATTCTAAGGCATTTTGAAGGTGAGAACTACTTCATATCTGCAGTGATGTTCTACCTCCTCTTGCCCTGAGATTTCTCTGCATTTTTTGACACAAGTCACATGGCAACTAATTATAATTGTAGTGAATATCACATTTCCTCACTAAGAATTGAGCAAAGTTTTCATTCCCAGATACCCATACTATTCCAAGTCTGGCAACATTATTTTCCTTCTCATATTTATATTAATTTACATCCTATATTACTTAAAATAGCAATAATGACACTTAAAAGAGAAAATTTATGCATCATCAGACATTATTAATGTATTTATTTTTCATGTTCCATTAATTACTGCTATGCACATATATATTAGTTATATCACATCATTTTGTATTGTCCATCATTCCCCAGTCATTTTAATTTAGTTTAGTGTTGCATAAAAAATAGAATCTGAATAATAGTAGACAAATTACAGCAACAGCTCTTACTTAACATATTTTTGAAAATATTGATTTGGAGAAAAGTTTCATATTCTTCCTACTAATTGTTACAAAATTCTGCATGCACCATAACCAGATAACTTCACAATCTTACATTATTATCTGAATTATTTTTCAATGGAAAGTAATTAGTTAATATTCTGACTAGAATGTGACAGCATATTTTGTTAATGTTTTTTTCCCTTTTTGATATTTCTGATGTAAACACCAGCTGGATATGTATTCACTTTGATTTATGATTTACTTTTCTTCAGTATGAAAATGTTCATGCTGATGAAGAAATTTGAAATCACTAAAGACTTTTCTCCATTACAATGAGATATAAGTAAAGTATTTTTTCATACTTATTTCATTGAATATTTACTTCAGCAAGAATTATCTGTTCTTCCTCTAAAGTCTCCTGCTCCTGTTAAAGATTTTCCTGTCTGATTTTTCTCTTGTAGGAGTTACTACTAACCTGTGTTTTTCTTCTGTGCACTTAGGCTGAAGCTCAGGATAAATGTTCTCCAGGTCAATATGCATATAGATTTCTTTCAAGTGTAATTCATTAATGCCTAAATTAAAAATAAAGACATTTATCATAGAGTACACTGGCATGAAATTATACTCCTGTGTGTGTTTTCTCATTTGTTTAAACAATAGTTTATGGATGAAGTCTATTCTGCACTCATTACATTTATATTGTGAGTTTTCTCATGTTTTCTAAGGTTAGAACTCTGAAGGAAGGCTCTACCACATAGATGGAATCAAAAAGGATTCTTTCCAGTGTTAAACATCACGTGTTGTCTGAGGGTAAAATGTTGACTAAAGGATTTCCCACATAGTCAATATTCATAATGTTTTTCTCCTGTGTGAGTGTTCACATGTTGCCTAAGCACAGAGTTTTGGAGACTTTCTCACATACATGACATTTGCATGGTGTAGCAGTTTGGTAGTTTGATACAGTTATGAATTCCAAAAATAGATATTGGATTATGTTTGTAAACTGGTCTGTTCATCTGGCCATGATTGAATTATGATTAGGGCTTTGATTGGACCACGTCAGTAGGCCGTTTAGCCCCAACCTTTGGTAGGTGGGGCATCAAAGTTAAAGACATGGCAAAGGACAGAATTGGAGCTTTTGAGTTGGAGTTCTGATGCAGAGTCTTCTGCTGGAGCCCGGGAAGTAAGCATAAAAAGGAGCTTGGTCATAAGGAAGGAGAGAAGACCCCGGGAAAAGAGATGAGCCATTTGCTTGACATTTCACAGCTGATCTTGTGCAGGAAACAGAGGATCTGAGCCTGTGGAGAAATGGAGTCCCTGGAAGAGAGGAACCCAAGAAGCCTGGACACTGGCAAATGTCAGCAGCTGTCTTGCTCCAACACATGGCAATACACTTTGTGAAAGGAAGAAACTTATGCTTTATGGCCTGGTAACTGTAAGCTTGTACCCCAAATAAATACCCTTTATAAAGATCAACAGATTCTTGGTATTTTGCATCAGCACCCCTTTGGCTGACTAATACACATGGCTTCTCTCCTGTGTGATTTTCTCATGTTTTCTAAGATTAAAACTCTGACTGAAGGTTTTCCCACAAAGATGGCCTTCAGAAGGTTTCCCTCCAGTGTAATTGCTCTCATGTTGTCTAAGCACAGAAGATTTACTGAAGGCTATCCTACACACATGACATTTGTATTGTTCCTCTACAGTGTGAGTTTTCTAATGTTGTCTAAGGGAAGACCTTTTTCTAAAGACTTTACCACATGCACGGCATTTGTGTGGAATCTCTCCAGTGTGAATTCTCTCATGTTATCTAATGTTGGAAGATTTCCTGAAAGTTTTCCCTCATATTTGACATCTGTATTTTTTCCTTCAGTTTTAGTTTTCACATGTGGCCTAAATTCAGAACTTATTCTGAAGGCTTTCCCACATTGATGAGACTTATATGATTTAGTTCTAGTGTGAATTTGATTACACTAATTAAAGGTTAACTGGTCACTGGGGACTTCTTGAAATTATTCTCTAATATACGGTTTCTTTCTCATATGAGATAACACATATTGAATCATTGTGGGGCTATGAATGAAATCTTCTCCGAAGACATTAAATTCTAGTGGATCCTCCAGAGTATGAGAACTTTGTTGTTGGAAGGAGAAGTGTCTGCTAAAGTTTTCTCACAAATATTCATTAATTTAATTCTCTATGTATGAATTCTGAATTAATCATTCAGTCTCTAGATAAAAATTTTCACATTAGTTGCATTAACATGGTGTGTTATTTTCTTGAACAGATTCTATTTTTTGTGTCATCTCATCTTCATAGCTATTTAATTACTCTGGAAGACTTTGTTGTATTTCAAAGACCAATGATATGGCCATGATTTTTCAATTATTCTTTTGTAAGTTCTCATTTTATAATTTTGAGGACAAATTAATTTTTACCTAAAATTAAAATATCCAAAATTTTTGCGGGAAGAATGTTTAATCACACCTTTAGTTTCACCCTGGTGATTGTTCTGAATGTATGACTTATTCCATTCCCAAGTCTTTATTTGTATGACATGGGTTCATACACATGAAATTTACTATTGATAAGATGGTGAATGAGGCTTACCTGTAGATATGTTGCATAGATATAATTTCTTGCTTTCAAGGTCACATTCCTTGCCTGAAATAATTGGGGATCATGGAGGCTAGAAAACAATGGTATAACATATTTAAGGTGAAAAAAAAAAGATAAAAAACTGCCAACCAATAAATCTGAATACTGCAAACCTGATTTTCAAAACTGAGAGAGAATTCAAAATATTCACAGATAAACAGAAATTAACCAAGTTTATCAACAAGACGCTTGACATTCAAGAAATATTAAAGTGAGTGCTACAAGATAAAAGGAAAAAACAAAACAAAACAGGAGAGATGGCTTTGGAGGATAGTGTAGGAAGGAAAATTGTTGGTGACAATAACAAAAATGATAAAAGGATAAATAAAAACAAAATATGACATACATAAACTTAAATAAAAGATGGCTTATGCAAGTACTGCCTTGACAGTACTTACATTAAATATTAATGGAATAAACACTCCAATAAAAAACAAAGTTGGAAGAATGGATATGGAAATATGACCCATCTTTTTGTTGTGTAAAAGAAACAGATCTTAGATCCAGATACTCAAGGAAGTTACAAGTGAAATGTTTGAAAATGATTTTATATGCAAAAAATAACCAAACAAGGGTAGGAGTAGCTATAATAATATCAGACAAAATATACTTAAAATTGAAAACTATTGTAAGACACAAAGAAGGACACTATTTATTAATAAAAGTGGTAATGTATCAACAAGAAAGAACAATCATAAATATTTATACAACTAAGCAAAATACAATGGAAAAACTAAGAGAAGAAATAGATGCTTCTACAATTATAGTGGTGGACACTCATATACAATTATCAACATTAAACAGAACATCTTGAAGAGAGTTAATAAAGAATCAGAGACCTTGAGAAATTCATTAGAGGATATGGACCTAAGAGACATATACAGATCATTACATCCAAGTACAGGATACACATTCTTCTTGAACACACGTGGATCATTCTCCAGGATAGACCACAAGCTAGGTCACAGAAAAAGTCTCAATGAATTTAGAAAGATTGAAATTTTGCGATGCAATTTCTCTGACCACAATGGAATGAAGCTGGAAATCAGTAAGGGGCAGAAAAGCAGATTAGAAACAAAGATATTGAAATTAAACAACTCATTCTTAAACAATAAGTGGGTCAAGGAGGAAATTGCAAAAGAAATGAGTAATTACGTTGAAATGAATGAAAATGAGAACATAACCTGGGCATGCAGGTAATGATGTGCTGAGGGGGAAATTTATAGCCATAAATGCCTATATTAAAAAACAAGAAAGAGCTATAAATTTATATAAATTTTATATAAATTTATATAAATTTTCTTGTTTATAAATTTATAAACAAGAAAGACCTTAATGCACCTATCAACTAGAAAAAGAACAACAAACTAAACCTAAAGCAAGCAGAAAGAATGCTATAACAAAGATTAAAGCAGAACTAATGAAATTGTGACTAAATAAAAACACTAGAATAATTAACAGTCAAAAGTTGATTCTTTGAAAAAATTAATCAAATTAAGAAACCTTTAATTAGACTAACAAAGAAAAAAGAAATAATATGCAAATACATAAAAAGGAGAAAGGGAATATCGCCATTGATTCCATAGAAATAAAGTGTATCATAAGAAGAAATTTTGGAAAATTGTATGTCAATAAGAAGGATAATTTAGATGAAATGGACAAATTTCTAGAAACACACAAGTAATCTACATTGACAAAAGAAGAAATTGATGAACTCAACAGATCAATCACAAGCAAAGAGATTGAATTAGTCATGAAAAACATCTCAACCAAACCTCCCCCCCAAAAAAACAAACCCAGGACCAGATGGCTTCAAAATGAATTCTACCAATCATACTGCAAAGAATTCACACTGGTCCTGTTTAACTTCTCCAAAAAAGAGAAGTGGTGGGAAAAGTACGTAACTTACTCTCTTATACCAATATCACCTTAATAATGAAGCTATATAAAGATGCCACAAGAAAAGGAAACTACAGATAAATCTCTCTAATGAAGCTGGATGGTAAGATACTCAACAAATTACTTGCTAATCATTTTCAACACATCAAGTAAATTATACACCCTGATTAAAAGGGGTTTATTCCTGATGTATTAGTCAGGGTTCTCTCAGGAAACAGAATCAACAGGAGATATCTGTCAATAATATGAGATTTTAAAAGAGTCTCTCACACGACCGTGGGGATGCACAAGTCCAGGTTCCACAGGCAGGCTGTAAACCAGTGGCTCCGATGAAAGTCTGATGAAAGGTCATTGATGAGTCTCTGGGAGAAGTTGCCTGTCCAACAACAAGCTGGGAAATTCTCTCTGAATGTTGAAATCACTTCCCTTTTTAAGTCATTCAATTGATTGGATAAAAGCACCACTCATTGATGATGTAATCTCCCTGATCGATGCAGATGTAATCAGCCATCTACATAGCAAACTCACTGGTGATTGAAGTCCATAAATGCTCTTGTATTACAATTAGCACAGTGCTTGCAGGAACAATCACCTGCACACAATTACTGGGCCTAGTTGACACATTAGCCTAACCATCACAGTCCACCCCTTGTCAACTCGGCAATCATGCACATTACCCTAAACCATACTTATTCTCTATGTAAAAACAATAACAGACAAGCATACATATATATTTCCACCTAACAATGTTCAACTCCCCTACGTACAACCGGAAATGCATTAATTCCCCACAGAACAGGGTACAAGTCTTTGGGTAATATTCACTCTTAAACTTGACATCCTTAAATATTATGATGTGGAATTAATACAACTTTTCATGATAGGGGAAAAGGTTGAGGAAGAAAATGAAGAAATTTGTTTTGTGTACATATACAATCATACTCATAACGAAATATGGAAGAAGCTTTCATGACTATTACAGTCCTCGTTTTTGTAACTGGTCACATGGTCGAAGTTCATATTTATCACTACCTTCTTCCACTACCCAATCCATGTTCCCGTTACCTTCAGCAAGCATTTCATCTGGCTATGGTTCTTTGCCTGGTGGGGTGACCCAAACTTTCATTCCCTAAGATTCTGGGCCATTGTTAGTCCTGCTTGAATTGGTTTATTGCAATTTTCCATTGACTTTAATCACAAGGCATGGCAGGACTAGGAGATGCCCTAGAGGATTTCCTGCATTCCAGGCAAACTCCTCTTTACCCCCATTATGTAGATGTAGTCCTATTTCCCCTTGATATTCAGGATCAATTACTCCAGCCAGTACAGTAATTCCCTTCTTTGCCTAATACACAATGTAAGACCTACTGACAGGTTGCCAAAATCCTGAGATTTTATGCCCTGCCTACAGTGCCTAGATGTCTCTAAAGCTCTGAGGAACAACCCTGCTTGAGGCATTGTTTACTGTGGCAGACAATGAGATCCTCCTGTGATGTGCATAAGTGTAACCTCTGGAAGGACATCCTGACCTACTTTGAAACCTCTCAGTCATAAAACGTCATTTGTTTTTAATATTTCCCCTTTTCAGTCAAGGTCTTTTTCCAAATGCATTGCTGGCTGGTGCTTGGAGATAATCCTTTGGTGGCAGCAAGGCTCATCCCTGGGAGTCACATCCTATGCTGGGGGGAAGGTAGTGAGTTTATATGCTGAGTTTGCCTTAGAGAGAGCCCATATTTGAACAACAAGGAGACTTTCAGGAGTTAACTGATAGGCCATATATAATACTAAACTAAGTTTCAATTTCATAAGAACAAAGACCATAAGTACAACCATCAATGTCATATGCCTTGCATATTGGTCTGTCCTCCTTTGCTCAGCACTGCCCATGTACTCTAGGGAGACTTGCCACTCTATTAGAGTATGTAGGAGGACTTCCCAGGATGGGAAACAAATATTCTTTCAGTAATTGTGTGGGTCTCCACCCACTGAGACAATACACCATTACCACTTGAACATATTTTTATGTCTTAGAGCCATGTCCCAGGGACACCCTTCCTTACACAACCCTCATCACTGACTCCCCACTTCTGGTACCAAGCTGTATTAGTTAGGGTTCTCTCAGGAAACAGAATCAACAGGAGATATCTGTCAATAATATGAGATTTTAAAAGAGTCTCTCACACGACCATGGGGATGCACAAGTCCAGGTTCCACAGGCAGGCTGCAAACCAGTGGCTCCGATGAAAGCCCAACAAAAGGTCGTTGATGAGTCTCCGGGAGAAGTTGCCTGTCCAACGATGAGCTGGGAAATTCTCTCTGAATGTTGAAATTACGTCCCCTTTTAAGTCATTCAACTGATTGGAATAAAGCGCCACCCATTGATGATGTAATCTCCGTGATTGATGCAGTTGTAATCAGCCATCCACTCTGTAAACTCACTGTTAATTGAAGTCCACAAATGTTCTTGTATTATAATTATCCCAGTGCTTGCTGGAACAAACACCTGGACACAATTACTGGGCCTAGTTGACACATTAGCCTAACCATCACACCTGGTATGCAAGGATGTTTCAACAAAGAAAATAAATCATTGTAATATACCACATTAAGAGTTCCAAAGAAAAAAATTGCTTGATCATCTCTATTGCTGCAGAAAAAACATTTGACTATGTACTGCATCCTTTCTTGATAAAAATACTTTGAAAAACAGAAGCAGAATGAAACTTCCTCAACATGATAAAGG